>CM051709.1:17104324-17156824 GCA_028022725.1 Lycodopsis pacificus
CAAGCACATTTTCCAGACAGCAGCTGGAAATTCTAGTGTTTGTAAGAGGAGAGTCTAGTCGATGAAGTAGCACTGAAAGCCTCAAATCGGGATGGAAACTTGTACTAAAGCTCACTTTCATGACACACGCTTTCTAACCTGCGCTGTTTACTCTGGTTGAGCGGTTCATTTTCATCCGTGGACATGAAGAATGCGCAGATGTGAAACTCGCTAACCGAGCAGCATTGAGGCTGCAAACAACCCATAATGCAACACTCTCTGTAGGAGCTGTCTGTGTTTTCAAAAGGAATAGTTGAGGTTGTGAATACGCAGATGTTTGCTCCTGTGTGTCATCACATAATCGGGTCAAAATACAGTTAATCCAAGTAGCCTGTTCCATCAGATCACTTTCAAAGAGGAAGATTTGCTCCTCTGCAGGCTGAGCTTTAGTGTGTTTGTGGAGGAAGGTGGGGGGGGGGGGTGTTTCCTTCTCTGAGCTTCTGATAGTTTCCCCCTCTGGGCAGCAGATTCTTCTTCTTCTTCTTTAGATTCATGTCAATAAAGAGGAGTTTTGGGACTGTTTGGACCAAAGAACACATTTAAAGGAGATATTGTGATTGTCTTTTACGATTATGGGATTAATCTAAAGACAAATAGTCAACAGATCAGTCGGTTCGTTGCAGTTCCATAACTGCTGGCTGACATAACAAACACAAAACAAAGGAAGGAACCGACTCTGCCCGTCGCCTTTTTTATTTATTCTCCTGAAAGTGTTTCGGTTGCTAACAGCCGGGAGCAGACGTCCTCTCGTCTCGTATATTTAATGAGCACTCTGTTCTCTTTATTTAATCAAATACGCTCGCTGAAGTGTCTGCGCATTTTCCTCGTTGTAGCTTCTCAACTGTGAGATTTTTCTGCTTTTAAACATTTTTGATAAAATTTAAGATTGACATTTTACACCGTTTTCTGACATTTAAATGAGCAAACCAGTCATAGATTAATTGATCAAAATATTCTCTAGCTTCTATATTATTTCTCTCGTTGGCTCAGTAGAACCGGATTTTGTTCGGGGTCGTTTTAAGACTTAAGATTTGAGAAGTAAAATGACACATTCTTTAAATGATCATAGATATATGGATAGAAATAGAGCATTGCAAACACGATATGATATGTTCCTGGCCGTTGGCTGTTAATTGCACTCAACGGGTCCACGCTTGTTTAATTTTGTGCTGTGTTTCTGTGGGATGCAGGAAACCAGTTTTTGCAGTATGTTTTGTTTTATGGGCAACACACACACACACACACACACACCCTCCATCAGCACCACAAATCACAGTGACGAGCTGAGCCGTGGCCTTTGTTTGACCATTGCGAGCGAGCAGCACGGGAGGAGTGGATATCGTTGACTGATGCTCTTCGACTCCCTTCATTGGTCATTCGCGCCGGAGTGTGCGAGTCCGCCTCTACTCAATGGCGTCTGTTGTCAGAGCAACCGATGGGATCCGTGTCGTATCGCGGAGTAAATGAAGCTTCGACTTATTACCGAGCGAGGGAGGAGACGTGAGCGCTGGAGGGGGACAGAGGTGGATCTGTGAAATGTGAATTCTTGAGACGTAGTTGAACGGGTTCTTCTCTTCCTCTCGGTGCGTTTGGATTAGCGATGGCGTGGGCTAAGCTGACGGTGAATCAACACACACCAGCAGCGATGTGATGTGTGTGAGTGAGACGGTGTGGCTTAACCAACACACAAATACTCTGCCTATCAAAGGGATCCTGTGTTGGGCTAACACACACACACACACGGCCGTTGAGCCCCTAGTCATATCATATAACGCTGATTCATCGCCTATTATTACACTCTGAGCAGGTGTATTAAGATAGCTGCCTAGATTTGGTTTATCCCCCTTTTTGCATTATATTCTTTAAACCACTCAACAGAACAGCCGCTGCACAATCATCACAACCTGCGATAATGCAAAGCTAAGTCATGAATATTAAAACGTACAGATGCAGGAATTAATTCACACGTTGATGTGGGAATATGTGGCTCGGCAGCTCACGTTTCTACCCAGAAACCGTGTGACATTTAATCAGTTGGACAACTCTCATGGCTGGTACGTCGTTGAAGCCCAAAAGCCAAATATTTGCTGCTTGCAGCTTCTAAGTCTCTGAGGATTTGCTGTTTTATATCGTTGGAAATTTAATATCTTTGGGTTTTAACTGCTGGTCGGACAAAACAGGCATTTTAAAGGCGTCGCTTTAGCTCGTGAAAGGCAATCTTCAGTGCTTACCTGCGTTTTTCAGACCAATCAACTTATCGGTTTATCAAAGACAATAGTTTGTTGCAGCCTTAATAACACTTATACTTCAAATAAATGTGCTGTGTGTGTGAATGCGGGCTGCTTTGATTGGGTTTATGGATTAATGGATCAATCGTTGTCTTTTAAAAATGGCAGAACAGAGTGAGAGCTGTCCATCACATCCCAAAACTAAAAGCGATGTCTTCAAATGTCTTCGGACAAAGAAAGCAAACACGTCCTCACCTTTGTCTGGCTGATGGACGGTCAATTAATCGACTAATTGTTTGAGTCAGAATCCAAAATACGTAAGAAATAGTTGCTGCCCTACACACACACACACACACACACACACACACACACACACACACACACACACACACACACACACACACACACACACCTGCCAGTCTTCATTATGTAACTCCCGATGTTTGCATAGTGTGTTGACAGAAGGATGCAGCGTTCTTCAAAATATGTGGACACATTTCAGAGTTACTGTCACGATAACTTGTAGTAGGAACGCCGGAGAAGTCCGAGCAGTGCTGTGTTACGAATGGAGGGGTTGAATGTAGACGAACTCTTTCCTCTGTTACAGTGTGTGTGTGTGTGTGTTTTGTTGTGGATATAACATGTTAGTATGTATGTTAAAAACATTTTCCGTATCCTTCATCCTCACTCTCGTCGCTTTCCTTCTTTTATTTCCTCCCCCGGGCATTTTTAGAATGGGCGCAAGGGCTGCTGGGTAATCGTTGCTCTGGAAAGCGGCAGATTAACATCTCAGATTACAAGAGGAGAGGACGGATTACAATTTTTCTTTTTCTTTGTTGCATGTGGTTGTGTAAAGCAGGTCATATACAAACACACACACACACACACACACGTGGTTCAGATGCTGTAGAGATATTCTCCCGCCCTCTAGCTTGTGTATATATATTTATATATATATATATATATGCGTGTTGTTTCTGTACATGTATCATCAAGTCATTATCTCATGCTAAGGCCCCCAGATAGTAAATGGATTGGCAACATTTCATTGATTTCTAGCTCGATATCCATTCAGACCGCTCTGTTTCCCGCTGCTCTGTGATTCCCTGGTTCCTCTGGTTAACGGAGCATCGCAGCGGACAACATCTCACCCCACATAAAGTTTATTTAGTCACAGCAAGACACTGCTGATGTTAAATGATCCGTTGCATTCTGGGAAATGTTCCGTATCGACATCTATTTAAAATGAAGTAAACGTCTCTCTAAATGGAGCGCTTTGTCGTTAAATATCATAAGCATCATTAATGTAGAGACGTTAGTTAAATGACTACAAACAGACGACACCAGATTACTGAAAAGAAGCACAAAATGCAATCCGAAGCACATTTGAGACACTCATAGTCCTGTTTGTGTCATTTTTAATGTCTACTATTTGGTTTACGTGGCTGTCCTTCTGTATATCTTTATTCTAAGTATTTGACACTCGGAGAACGCGCTGTTGTTCCACATGTTAGCGCACATAACACCTCGACCGACTCGTAGAAGAAGGTGTTACTCTTCAGCCTGCTGCAGCCGTCTCTCCGCGGCCGTCTGAACTGATCACCGTTTAAATTTTCAGCGAGTGTGCAGAGGAGTGACCGAGGAGAGAGTGAGAGCGGGATATCTCCGTCGGGCTCTCATCCCTCCATCTGTGGTTTGTTAATGAGGCTCTGGGGTCGCGTCACTGTGACGACTTGACACTCTTTCATACTGTATGGACATCTCGGTCTCGGAGACTTCAGAGCCGCTTATCTCACAGCGCACACATTGCACAGAGGAGTGTTTGAAAAGCACGGAGAAAACGGAAAAATTCATCAAGTTATGTCACGTTTATCTTTTGATGTTCTTTCCCAAATATTGTGGTTTTGAAATGCAATAAACTTTTTAATCCTCATTCATCTGGCCGCTCAAGAGTCACAGCCTCTATCATTACTTTCTAAAAATCTATCAATTAAATAGTCATTAAATTAAATTAACATCATTTCATTTAAAACAATTCTTTCCACTATTGCATATTTTTGTACATTTAATTGCTGATGCACCGACTGGCACTCCCTCGACTAGGTGGTGACCACGGTGCTAAATGCTTCTCGGGTGCTTTCTGTCTTCTAACGTCTTCATCTCTGTAACGATTGCCGAGGTTAGTAGTTATGACACCTGATTAAAGTGCTTCAGAAGCAGGATCAAACATGATGGTGGAAGGAGTACTGTGGCGGTTAGAATCACAACGGCTGTAAATAACAAGACGCATAGTATTGTGACGGATCCGTGGAAGGTGGAGTGTGCAGAGAGCAGCCTGTCCAGACTTGAAATTGGTTCAGTCCGTGCATCGACACAGTAATCAGACGTGAGCTGTCGACTTCCCCTCTGCCCCACCTTTGGTTTGGTCTCAGTACTGTGTGTGTGTGTGTGTGTGTGTGTGTGTGTGTGTGTGTGTGTGTGTGTGTGTGTGTGTGTGTGTGTGTGTGTGTGTGTGTGTGTGTGTGTGTGTGTGTGTGTGTGTGTGTGTGTGTGTGTGTGTGTGCGCAGATAGAACAAGGGTGTTGTCAACAGAGCAAAGGTGGAACAATACAAAGAGGTCCTTTGATCAAATGCTTTTTTTAAAAGTCCGACTGTGTGGATCTCCGTCGTTCACAGTTATGACACAATATGTCCATGTGTTGTGTATATAGCACTCCATGCTGCACAAATGTGAATGTGTGATGTTTCTTTTCGCCCGCTATGATATTTAAATGTATATCTTTGGGTTCCTTCAGGACTGTAGGTCCCACGTTGAGCGTTGGGAACTGGCAACAGGCATGTTTCACTACTTTGTCATTTTTTTAGAGCCAACATTCAATCAAGGAATCAAGAAAGTAATCGTCCGATCAATCGTTCGCTGCAGCCACAGTGAAGATAATATTCATATTTTTTCTGTTAGCATTATCAGTATGTGTTGACATTACCAGCTTTAGTTATGTATTATACGCCGCTTATAATATGATCATGATACAATTCCACAGAACGTCAATAAACTACATTGAATTATCATTTAGTCAGCTTAGGACACCTATCATTAGAATAATCTTTAATAACCATTGTAATGGTGATATGCGTTCCATTTATTCTCTGGTTAATTCTCTGTGGTGGTGTGCATGCCTGCCAGCTCGTCCTCCCCACAGGAGGCTCCTCTTCTCAGGCCACAGAGTCACGGCCGACGGTCCCGACAGGAGGCGCTCCAGTCCAGTTCACATGAACCAAATGTCTCATTTCACCTTAAGCTGTCCTCTTCTTCTGTCTTCTTTCTGTCTCTGTGCGTGATCTGAATACATTTTAGAAATGAGAGGACATCCTGTCACCAAAGCCAAGCCAGGTCTCTCACTTCTTTTCCTGTTGACGCACATTATTTCCTAAAAATGCAGCTATTGGCCAACAGCGTATCCAATATTCATTATGCGTTCAGACACAGAGGTCTCTTTTTAATTGCAGACTTCTCCGCTGCTCTGCTTACTTATTAAAAATCAAGTTATGAGCCCTAAAATCACAGCAGTGGAAATGTCAAAGTTTAAGAAACAGCATTAGGATAATGTGAAAATGATACGACGCAGTGTTTAGTGACCCACCGAGTACACGCGTGAATCCTGATGATGATGAATAGCTCAGCATAGATCGCCAGTTGTTTCATTTATTATTCATACTGTGTGTAATTTGTTGCTGAGGGAGTTTTCAGTCTGCACAAAACGCTCCTTTTGCAATTTAGCATTTCAGAGTTGTGCCTCACAGGTTGAATGTATTTAAATGAAAGTGCAGGTGCACTGGTTTGGGTAACCAGCACCTTATTCCGTGGCCGCGTTGATGCATTAGGCTCGGTGTACGAGCTTTTCTCTGGAGCCCCTCGGGAAGTACAGTCATCAATTACCAGGGATGCTCATCTGTGTTCTTCCCAAGTCTGTTGGAACAGAGTGGCCTTGGCAAACATAATAGGGTTTGCCAGATTAAGCCTTTCAAAACGTCGTTATCTAAATCGTGGTCCGAGTACATCTCCATATTTGTCCAAAGAGCTGGTGTATAGTCCGTCCTGTTAGGGGAGAAAGCGATAATGGTGCCGGAGGAGAACTGATGCCAAAGAAAACGGAACAGAACGTCTATTTTTAGACAAGCTAGCGATGTAGCTGAAGGGAACCTTGGTCCAAAATGAAATATCTCAACAACATTTTAATGAAATTTGGTACAAACATCCACGGGGCCCAGAAGATGAATCTCACTGACTTTGGTGTTTACCTGACTTTCCCTTTAGCGCCAGCACACGGTCAAAGTTTTTAATTTGTCCAATACTTTAGTTTATGACCAAATACCTGCGGAACGAATGATATTCCCTTTGTGTTTGGTGCTAATGAGCTACGGTTAGCATGCTGACACGAAACTAAGATGATGATCATGATACCTGCTAAACATCAGGATGTTAGCATTGCTATTATTAGCATGTAGCTCGGAAGTACAGCCTCACAGAGCAATGAGCATGTTGTCATGTTGAACTGGCTTCCTGTTGTTGGCTTAAGAAGTCTGGTTTTAAACATATCCTCTAAATCTCTTGATCTCCCAATCACATTATTTCCTCCTCTGATACTCAAACACACACCAGTTTAAATCAGCTGTTGCTAATCTGGTGTGCTGGTTCAGACTGTGTGTGGCTCCATGCTGGTTTAGAGCCAATAGACGGCTAATGTGCTGTAATCTCTGTTACACCTTTTAAGCTCTCATTTGTCACAGAGAAGAAGTAAAGAATAATCTACTGCAAATACATTACTGGCGTAATGCCATACTAATACCAAAATAAACTAGTTCATGTGTTTATTTATGTATATATTTAATTGATTCATTCCTAGCACTAGCTCTGAGCAGCTTATAATAAAAACTACAACTATTATTGCCCCCAACAATGTTTTATCAAAGCAAAAATACAAGCATTTGAATTGTGTGTTTTTGTACAAATAAACACTATATATCGCAATTACAAAGTAAAAGGATGACATTTAGATTTTTTTTTACTATTCTTTGTCCAGTTCTCGAACTCCCTGTTCATTTTATTTTTAACAGGCCTGCATTTTCCATTTCGGCCCGGTGAGTTTGGTTACGTGTGAAGCCCTGGACACTGAATAATGTATGACCAGCACTTCACTCGGCTAGTATTCAGAGGGCATTTTACATTTTCTGTGAGCAGCCTTGACTTGATGTATTAGTGTTGATTTGTTCTTTCGTCGCTGGCGGACAGCTGCTGATTGGTTTTTGACTAAATAGCTGCGCGTCACCTCTGATCAGCTGACGGGGGCAGGATTGAGTCGCTCACGAGGGACGCCGGGTATCTGACTCGCAGGTATCTGACTTTTATGTCATGTCATTTTATGTCCTGTCATTTTAATTTCATGACATAAAATGTCATTTTATGACATTTTTTATGTCATGTCATTTTATGACATGACGGTATCTGACTTTTCCACCAACAGGACCTCTGGCTCCTGTTGGTGGAAAATCAAACTGATGGATTGGAGGCAGGAATGAAGAGCCTCGGACTCTCTCTGGGAGCAACAAAAGAAACGTTTCCCGTGGCAATTTCCTGTGTGTTCGTGTCAGGCCGTACGTCTCCCCGTGGCAAGGTCCCTATACTCCCAACTCCCACTAATGAGACGCTGAGATGAGCGGTGCTTAGTGGGAGTTGGAGTAGCACTTGTTGGCCCACTCTCTCTCTCTCTTCCACACACCGTAAACAGCATAAGCTTCCTCTCCCGTCTCTAATCTTAGGTTTTGATGATAGAAAGCACACCGACGCAGATACTCGCACCAGGTCTGCCTCATGGGTCCTCTTCTTGTTGGAGTGTTTGCCTTCAAGTGATCATTATGTTCTTCATCAGTTAATCAGTAGATTATTTTTAGCCACACTAGCAGCCTGGTTTTAGGAAGGAGGTCAGTCAGTGCATCACTTTGGTCCAGAAATATCTCAACATCTGCCAGATGTTGGTGACCTTTCTTTTAACGGCTTTGGGTGAGATGTCGCAACAACTATTGGATGAATTTCCATACAATTTGGTACAAATACTAACTTACCCTTCAGGATTGAGCCAAAGGCCGACTAGTGACCTGATATCTGCTGTGTTCACATGTAAATCATCCCAACCGATGATACGTGTGTGGACTGCCGAGTGTGAGGCTCACACAGCCGCATGTTTGCACGTGAATCTCCTGCAAACATGTGATTTACTTGCAGGCTGTTTGTGTGTGAGAGGCAGCAAAGCAGGATGTGAAAAAGCTGCTTGGTTTGTGCAAATGAAAGCGTCATCTGGTCACAAATGTAAAATATTCCCGGTTGTGTGTGTTTGTGAGGTCACAGCAGGGGGTTTAGTGTTCGCTACAATAGGAAGATGACTCGCTCACTAGTCTCGTGCACTAATCACCAGGCTGCAGCTGATTGACTTCACCAATTTGAATTATTTAATCATCCGGTCGTTATTTTTTCTTTTCGACCTTTTCCCGCCCGCTGTTCCAGCCACAGGAAGAAGAATACGGTGTCTCCGAGGCTCTCATCCTATAACAGCAAATGTTCTGCATGTTTACCTCGATATCGACTGACTCGGCGTTCCTCTGCAGCACAGGTTTGTTCTGCTCGTGGCCGTCTGGTTGGACCGGTGGACGTGTTGTGAGGGCGGAAGCCATCTGCACTCGGGAGTAGTGAGGAGAAGCACAGTGTTTAATTCAGAACAAAGGAATTTCATGAATGACTTTATGTTCATAAAGTTAGTGACTGTTTGTTAATGTCGGACTCTGATTCTCTGCTGGGGGGGGGGGGGGGGACGGTTGCTGACCCTGCAGGACGTATCACAAAGCCACAGGACACAATTAAAGCGCCGTGTGTGTAAGAAAAAGACAAAAACTACAGCCAAAAAAAAAAAACGCCTTCAGGGTTCGTCAGCTGTTTGCTCATGTGTGTGTGTTTTAGAGCTTATGTGCACTTTGCTGCCGTGGCAACAAGAGTTACCACATACTGATATTTTAGGTGGCGTTGCGTAACCGTCTGCTTTTGTCAATAGTGGATTATCAGTTGGAGGCTGTTTGTTTGGAGCCTCCACTCAGCTCTTCCTCCTCTTCCTCCTCTTCAGTCTAACCACAAGGATCCTCTCAAGACTGAACACTCAACTCTCTCTTCATCCTCTTGTTTGGCTGTTTTAAAGCTCTGCTCTCGTCTTCTGTGAGTCTCGCCAAGAGACGAGGCCCATTTAAGCAAGAGGTGGAAAGAGAAACGTGAAGCTCTTCTACGCGGCCTCGTGAACACACCTGATGTTTGGTATCAATGGCTTGATATTGTGCTGCAGGTTTGTGCCTGAAAGTCTGACCAGACATCTGAGCATCTGTAAACATCCATCAGCCGGATGGAAAAATGCTTCTTTCAGTCATTTTTTAAAGCACAAAATGTCGCCGTTCTGTAGTTTCAAGCTCTCAAATGAGATGATTTGCTGCTTTTCTTTGCCACAGAATATTTTCAGGATATTAGACTGTTGGTCGACGAAAACGAGACATTTTAAAGCATCAACTTGTGGTCTGGACAACTATAAAAGAGTGTTTTATAGATTTAGTAGTTTCACTCCTAATAATTCCAATCCTTTTGTGTGTGTGTGTTTACAGGCGGAGCGCAGCGCTTGCGATGCCAACATCCTCAGCATCCCGGTGCCCATTCGCCGCGGCGGCTCAGAGTCCAACCTGGACGTGGTGGACAGCGCCGGGGATGACGGCGTCGGGCTGGATTTCACCAAAGGAGCGCTCGGCATCGACAGCCTGCAGCAGAAGGTCCTTAAGGTCAGAGGATTTACTGCGTTTTCACTCTGAGAGCCTCTGAACAAACATCACGAAGACCAAATCAAATAAGTCTTCAGCTCGGTTTGATGCTTTATAGCGCTGTTGAATGTCTTCATCCGACGATGAGCCAATTAGATTTCAGTTGATTTGATTTTCATTGTCCTTGTTGTCTCACTTTCATTGGAAGGAGTTTCTCATCATATGAACATTTTAATGTGATCAGTCGGGACTGAAACCTAATGAAGAGATTATTAACAACGAATCGAATCTATTGTATCCCAGTGAGTAATAACAACAGAGTAGAACACTTTTGTTTGGAGCGAGTACAAAGGAGTTACAAGCAGCGAATGGTATGGGGAGTTGAATCGGCGCATCCTAAATAATTGTCCTTCTGCCTTCAGGTGACGGAGCAGATGAAGGTGGAGCAGGCGGCTCGGGACCAGAACGTCGCCGAGTACCTGAAGCTGGTGAACAACGCCGACAAGCAGCAGGTGGGACGAATTCGCCAGGTCTTCGAGAAGAAGAACCAGAAGTCGGCGCACACCATCGCCCGGCTGCAGAGGAAGCTGGAACAGTACCACCGACGCGTGAAGGACAGCGAGACCAACGGGAAACACAACCACAAGGATGGCGGCAGCAAGGAGCCCGGGACTCACAGCAAAGAGGGAAGCCTGCGGGACGTCAGCGCCACCGGACGCCACCCGGCGCTGGATAAAGTGAAGACGATCGGGCCCGGCGTGTCGCTCTCGCCGCCGTTCTTCTTCAACAAGTCCCGGGAGTTCGCCAACCTCATCAGGAACAAGTTCGGCAGCGCCGACAACATCGCCCACCTCAAGAGCTCCATGGAGTCGGGGTCCGGGCTGCGCGTGGACGGCGCCGCGAGGGGCCTGAGCGGGAGCGCCACCACGGTGGCCAAAGCGTCCAAGTACCAGAGCGACGACGAGTGCTCCACGGGGACGTCCGCGTCCGCCGACTCCAACGGGAACCCGGCAGGGGGCTCCGGGGCCGGATCCGGGGGTCCGGGGAGGTCGGACTCCAACGGGCGTCTGGGGGAGGTGCAGGACATGGTGCGCGAGATCAGGGAGGCTCAGGTGCAGCTGGCCGAGGACATGGAGACTCTGAACACGCAGTTCAAACGAGACTACAGCTACTTCACACAGATGATGCAGGAGGAGAGATACAGGTGGGGACTACACACAAACCCAGTCGTGTCCTCTGAAAACATATAACAGAGTTCATCAATAAGTAGGGCGAGCTGCACTCTGTTAGCTTCGTAAACACGGATGCTTGAGGCTTTGCCCTCGTCACTGAGGGAGGAACAGTCTTTATAGTATGAAGTTAAATAATATATGACCAAACCTTCAATAATAACACTAAACATGATGAACAGATGTCTGAAGTAACCCCAACTCATCAATTAGAACCTTCACAATCCTTCCCAACACTAATGGAATAGAAAGACGTAATGCTCACATTTACACGTTCACTTCCATATAGTTGGGGTTAAGCTACAAAAACACTTAATCCTCCACTTCCCATAATGCAGCTTGATAATGTCTTTAATTCAGCTAACAATCACAGCAACAGGCTCGGGAGAAAGAAACAACATGATTATTTTGGCTCAACTAGATTGCCTGAAACGTTCGGTATAATATATTATAAGTATAATAAAACTCTACTAAAATGCCCAGACCTCTAGTCAACATGGATTGAAGATTGCATGAAGAAAGTGAACGCACCTCTCATGAAACGTCGTCTCTTAAACCCCATGAACGAGGTTTCTAACGCACGAGTTCTGTTAGAAATGTGTAGTTTTCAAGCCTTGACTCCAGAGCCACAGAATATATTTGGTACTTCATGTTTTTGGTAAATTCACTTCTTCCCCTTTTAAAATATTTATACTAAACTCTAGATCTGCGAGTCTTAATTTAGGAGGAAGATAAATGTGAGGGGTCCATGATGACATAAGAGGTAAATATTACGATGCCTTCCTTTATTGTTTGCCAAAAAAAAAAGTCCTTCACATGAAACCATCCCATAATCACAAAGCACGACAACACTGGAACCATAACCTGTACAAGTATGACAAGTACAGCGCTTCATGTTTAACCCGGCAGTAAACACTCCGAACTGCTGCTGACGCAGTGTGTTTGTACATCTGTTGAACCTCAAAAGGCTTTTGACAGTTATTATAAGCTTCTGTAAACTAAAAATAGACGCAAACCTCCAGACTGTTGCTAAGTTGTCCAAGGGCAGCAGTTCAGTTGCTGTAGTAAGTAAATTGCTGTACTGTTACTCGCCCACACACACACACACACACACACACACACACACACACACACACACACACACACACACACACACACACACACACTCTCAATTATGCATCGTTTGCTCACCCTCTCTCTCTATTGTTGGTGCTCTGCCTCCTCCTCTGTGTGTGCGTGTGTGTGTCAGGTATGAGCGGTTGGAGGACCAGTTGAATGACCTGACGGAGCTCCACCAGAATGAGACCAGCAACCTGAAGCAGGAGCTGGCCAGCATCGAGGAGAAGGTGGCCTACCAGGCCTACGAGAGGGCCAGGGACATCCAGGTACACAAGCATATGAGAGCGAGTTATATAATAATACACCACAGACTCAAGTTCAACATCATTGAACGAGTACAGACACTTAACATCCGTAATATTTGAGTTTGAGATGGAGAGATGGTGACAATCTATTCATTGTTTAAAGGAATAGTTCACCCCAAAAACACTATAATAGTACATAGTACTCGCCACTCTAGTCATTTATGACAGTTTAAGCAACAAAACATCGAGTCTGTATCAAATTTACTACTTTAAACGTAGCGTTTAGCGTCGACTTTGCACCAACAGAGAACTTACTTAAAAAGAACATTCTGATCTTTTCTAACCGGTTGTACAATATTTTGTTTTTTTTTACCGTTTTGGGT
Organism: Lycodopsis pacificus; assembly: GCA_028022725.1. Lineage (NCBI taxonomy): Eukaryota > Metazoa > Chordata > Actinopteri > Perciformes > Zoarcidae > Lycodopsis > Lycodopsis pacificus. The sequence continues at coordinate 17,117,410 of CM051709.1, forward strand.
ATTTTGTCTTTTTTAAGAAGAAGAAGACGACGGACGAGTCACACTGAGGTGCCTCCTGCATCTCCCATTCATTTCTTATGAGATACACAACTGCTGTTCATTTCTGATGCAGTTGATGTCAAATCTTATCTAATCCAGTTTCGTTGCCCTTCCCTTATGACTCGTTGCTCTCCAGTATTTCCCTGATCTCAACCATAACGTGTGTGTGTGCGTGTGTGCGTGTGTGTGTGTGCGTGCAGGAGGTGCTGGAATCGTGTCAGACTCGCGTGTCAAAGCTGGAGCTCCAGCAGCAGCAGCAGCAGACGGTGCAGGTGGAGAACACCGACGCCAAGGTGCTGCTGGGGAAGTGCATCAACATCATGCTGGCCATAGTCACCGTGATCTTGGTGTGCGTTTCCACAGCGGCCAAGTTCGCCGCCCCGCTGCTGCGCAGCCGCGTCCACCTGGCGCTCACCTGCGTGGGCGTGTCCGTGCTGGCGCTGCTGTGGAAGAACTGGGAACATTTGCAGAGCGCTTTGGAACGATTGCTCCTCTCGCGCTGACCCGAGGCACCGTGAACGCAGACGACCGACCCCGAAGGGTCCGGGTTTTTGTCGAGTTTACATGTAGCCTTCTACACTAGCCCTTGTTGTGGGCTCCACGTGATTGGTTCACGGCTTTGTGCTTTGCATGTCTCAATGGGGTCCACAGAAAAGCCTTTCCCAGAATGCACCTCCACTGTCAACACACAAGCTGATGTAAGTTATAACCGAGATCCACAACGTGCTGAAGGTGCAAACATAAAACTTTGACACAACGCTGACATAAAAGTGTATCACTGCAATCCAAAGTAACAACTAGAAGATGAATCAACTGGAATTAATCTGCCATATTATTGGCTTTTGGATTCCCCACCCGGATTCTGGATCGCAGCAACAACAAGACACTAAAATCTGAACGGAGGATTTGATCGGTGCGTGGAAATACGGCCGGTTATTTCCTGTCCTGTTTTAAAGGGACGTGCATCTGTTGAGGCACCACCTCGCCCCTCTGAACACACTCCCACAGGCTGCATGTGGCCGGTCAAGCAGTCCTGAACACCGGCCAGCTGTGACAACACACAGACACGTCCACCCGAAGGTTGATTTGTACTGTGTACTGATCTGTCCTGTATTTATGTCGTGTTTATTCTCATTTAAAACATTTTATAAGCTGTTGTTTTAAACTGTGGGTGTGTTTGTGTGTGTCTGCTTGTTTGTGTCTCCACACAATGTTTGCTTTCTTGGAGAGAGTTTGGTGAACACTCACGTCTCGCTATGAAGCTAGAGCCAGGAGATGATTAGCTTAGCATAAAGGCTGGAAACGAGTTTAAACGGCTGGCCTGACTCAGTAATTAACATGTTATATATGTTATTTAAATACAAAAAGTTGTGCTTTTAAGTGCAGGACTGTTTCTTGGACAGAACCAGGAGCTAAGCTAAGCTAACCGTCCGCTGGTTCTACTCATTGAACTCTCTGTAAGAAAGCTTAAAAGCGTTTTTCCCAAAATGTCAAACTATTCCTTTTTAAAGGAACTCTTTTAAACTGCCTCCTGTCTCGTTGGTGCTTTGGGGTTTTCGTGATGTAAACTCTGTTTCGTGTTTTTCGGGTAACATATGAGTTGACGTGCAGCTTTAGCATCGAACAGCTAGCCTGTAAACTGTGAGGAAGGCCGACACGATTAGAGAAAAGCTCTAGCATGTTTTGGCTTTTTATTGAATTGCCTTTTTATTTTTCGAGGTGAACAGAACAAATTAACTTTTGTGTAAAGCCTTCGATGTCGTGCTGCGCTCATGTCCTGTGGGAGTCGTCCTGACTTGAAAGGATTCCCACCTGATGAAGCTGCGGGGACACCGTGATTGATTACCGCTACTACATTTCAATCACACGTAATAATTCCCTTCAGCCTTTTCACACAGACGGCTGAGAAGTGACTCATTGGAGATGAAGCTAGCACACCAAGTCCTGCCCTGCCATCAGATTTTAAGAAGGATGAATTGCAATGACTGAAATGTCAGTAACCTAGAAGAAGTGATGGTATAAACCCCTTAGCGACTGTTTTTCCCACGTGACTTGACTGCACCATTACAGACTTCACAGAGGAAAGTGCACCATGTAGCGCTGTGCTCTGTAACCCTGCACACTGTGATGATGGGGGGGGGGGGGGCTGTGTCAGTTAATTTTATTCTTTGTCTTCTGTTTGCGTCCCTTCTAATGCCAAATATGGAGATTTTTAAGGCACAGACGCCTTTCTAAGTAACACTGAAATTGCTTTTTTTAATCTTTTTTTTTAGTTTTCTTACCATCAGTATTTGGTGGTTTTCAAATTGGCTCAAAATCTTTGTATCTGCTCTTCAGGAGAGAAATGCACCTCCTCTCCAAAGCTGTACGTCCACGATGTATATTTTCATATTCCTGTCTCTTCTCTGTGCATTAGTTTCTGGTTATGGGGTTCCATGACGTTATCTTATTTTCAAATGAGAAAATAAATCAGATTTTGTTTAAAGATCGTTCCAAATGTTCCGTTTCCTACTTGTCCTTTTTTTTTAATTCACGACATCTCATCATTATACATTATCCATCGGCTCAGCATCTTAAGGAATTCATACATAAAAATGACTTTGAGTGGAAGAAAACCCTCTAAAGTATGTTCTTATAGTACTTGAAAGTAATATATAATATATTTGCTTTTCTTCTCAATAGTTAGATGAGAAGTTTGATATCACTAATCTACAGTCAGGAGACTTAACAACTTAGCTTAGCATAAACAGCTAGCCTGGCTCCGCCCCCTAAAGCTCACTGATCATAGACATCATTATATGTTTGTGGTTTAATCTGTACAGAACAACACTTTGTGGTGTTATGGGTAATCATGTAACAGACTATTTCATGGCCCAGTGACTTCCTGGAGGTTAAAGGTCTCTTACGATACCGGTTCGACATGTTTCAAAGGATTTGATCTTATCAGCATGTTTCTCCTCGAGGCCCTTACCGATCGCTCACAATGTTAGTTTACATCGAGAACTCTGGACCCAGGGAACACAGGGATGACCGCACCCGTTTCCAGTCGTTATGCTAAACTAAGCCAACACACATTAGAGTGGCATCAAGCTTCTCATCTGATGATTCGGTATAAGAATTGATACGCATATCTCCCATGAACGTACAACTGTTCATTCAAACTATACTTGAGGCTTGAGAGAGATGAGGATCAGCCAGATTGAGCCGTTGACTGTCATGGAGGAACAAATCAGTGTCTGTGTCAACGGTGACACAGTGTTTGTGGTTGTCAGATGTGGTTAGTGTGGACATATGATGTGCACGGACTAAATAGAACATTCCAAGGACATTTAATTACCTTGTTAATGTTCCTCTAATGCTTTTGTTGGACTGAAGGAGGAACGGCGTGTTTTTAAATACACTTACTGGCAAGCGGACATGTTTTATTAGTAGTGCAGTCGTTTCAGTTCGTTTAACATCCAGGATCTTTATTGGCTGATTCTAAAGGCTTCATTAAATATACAGTACTGAAAGTTACATCAAGTGCAAGTCGGTCCACTTTTAAATCTTGTCACAAACGTCTAAAACATTTCCAAATGTCAAGAGGTTGTTAAAGAAACTAAGTACATTTACTCAAGTACTAAACTGAAGCACAATTTTAAGTTCTTGCAGTTTATTTTAGTAACCCCATTTTATGTTTATTTATACTACTACTCCACTACATTATAGGAAAAATGTACTCTTTACTCCACTATATATATATATATATATATATATATATATATATATATATATATATATATATATATATATATATATATAATTTCTGAAATGACTTTTGCTTTCGGTACTTTAAGTGTACAGTGATGCTAAAATGTTTTTAAAATGCTTTTACACAAATACAAGTCCTAATGCAGGACTTTTACTTGCAACAGAGTATTTCTATATTGTGGTATTACTATTTTTACTAAAGTACTAGATCTGAGCACTTATTCCATCTCTGAACATCACTAAACTCAATGCAGGTGCATCTTGAAATACATGTCAGGTGGTTTTTGAAAGATCTCCACTCTTGATTTGATTTGGGGAAAAATGCTTTACCATCCCAGAAATATTTCAGATATGGAGATTATGTGTTTTATGGAGATAGAATATTTTTACTCAGAGTCAGTATTTTGCTCCTCTTCTGTCTTCGTGCTCTTTGCTGTTTGTTTCTAAAGCTTAGAGGAGACTGCCCCCTAGCTGTCAGGTCTGAGCAGTGTCTCCAAATCACACATAAATGTCTTGAAAGCTTTATTGGCATTTTCTATAGCAAAGCAGATAAAAGAGTACACAAACAAAAAGCAAAACAATTGTGATTATAATAATTAACATTAGTTATATAGGAACAAATGACCAACAGTGCACATTAAACATTGTCTTGATATATCTTGTGTGTCCTATCTTCATGTGTATATATATATATAGAAATATAGAAATGAATATTAATCATTGAAAATTAAAAAATAAATAAATTACAGTACGTGATTATCCATATTGTGTTTTAAAAAGACATAATATGCAGAAATACATGTCCAGTATTAGACATGTTGTTATGTGTCATCCACAGCACCAGGGTGGCGACAGTGAGCGACATTTTATTTTGGCGCAAACCGGAAGTCATCACAACTGTCCGCCTCAAAAAAAGTTGAACATTGAGCGGCGACCTGCATCTTGAACTGAGATAGTAACGTTATTGATTAATCGTTTTTTTATTGATTGATTTAGACGTATGTAATACTTATAACTGAACGAGTTACTTCCGTACTTAAGTTAGCGGTTCAAAGTGGAAAACCGCGAAGAAGAATCCAAACACTGGAATGATTGCTATCCTGTTAGCTAGCTAGCTGATGTTAGCAAGTGAAGCTAAACCGTTATCTAGCACTGACTTCACTTTAAATTCACGCTAGGTTGTTTATTCTAAATTGCCGACTAGTTTCTGGATTAACTTCCACTTTAAATGGATGAGCACAAGGAGAACATTCACACCGAGGACGTCAACGTGAAGATGTCTAACACGAGAGAAGAAGAGAAGGTTGGTGGATGCACTGAGCTAACGTTAGCTTCATGCTACACCTTTGAAATGCTGTTTATGTTTCTGAGATGCTAACAATTCAACGCCAAAATGAACATAAAGATATAAAGATAGCATAAAGATGTTCAAGTATCAAATGTTAAAGTTCTCATTGTGCAGAATCACCCATTTCAGAATAATGTGTGTTGTGTTATTGGACTATAATCATTGATCCATTCATGTGTAAGCATATTGTTTAGTTTCAGCAACCACTAAGTTAGGTGATGAAAACATGTATATGTGACATACTATGACGTTTTACTTTATTATGACTTTTTACTGTTATTATGACATACTATACTATGACTTTTTACTGTTATTATGACATACTATACTATGACTTTTTACTGTTATTATGACATACTATACTATGACTGTTTATTACTCTTACTATAGTAACTAAAATCATCGAATACATGTAGTGGAGCAAAGGGAACAATATCTCCTATTAATATAATGAAGTACAATTACACAATGCAAATACTCAAGTTATATATTCCATCTTTGTGTCTTAGCACGTTTTAATCTATATTCTATCATCACCGACCTGCCCAGTAAACTAATCTAACAGCAGGTTGACTCCTCTGTGTGTTATGATTCTGTCCCACATAATTAATAATATAAGTCCTCTTCAGGTGAAGCCTTGCAGCAGGATATGTCCCGATGAGGAATCTGCTCCTCAGGTGTCCCCGTCTCAGTCCAACAGTGACTTCAGTCATCCGGTGTACAAAGAGATCGCTCAGGCTAACGGACACATCAACCGCATGACAAAGGAAGAGCTTCGGATCAAGTTAGCAGCGCTGCAGCTCGACACCAGGTAACGCTGGCCTAAGAGTATATACAACTAAAAAAGAATAGAAACAGTAGAACATATTAACATACTATTGAGGAAGACATTTGTCCGCAGGGCTCGGTGCTCAGTTCATAAACATTTCTACCTCCAGTGTTCCCTAAACCTCTTCTCTCTCTTTGTGTGTAAAGAGGTGTGAAGGACGTGATGAAGAAGAGGTTGAAGAGCCACTACAAGAGGCAGAAGCTGATGCAGTCTCCCGGTGAGGGGGGGCCCACCGACACCTTCTACGACTACATCTGCGTGGTGGACTTTGAAGCGACGTGTGAGGAGGATAATCCTTCAGACTTCCACCATGAAATCATTGAGTTCCCCATGGTTCTCATCAACACGCACACCTTAGAAATTGTAAGTTGAGTTTGAGCTGCTCCGTTTTTAACCTGTGGGGCGACTTCTGTATTTACGAGTGTCGTTTCTTTGTCATTTACTTTGCAGGTGGACTCCTTTCAGGAATATGTGAAACCAGAGACAAACCCACAGCTTTCAGACTTCTGTGTGAAGTTAACGGGGATAACACAGGTCTGTGGAGCCCCCTCTGATATCGGCGTCATCAACACGTGATCAGGAGTTCTTGTGTGATTGAATACTCAGTTGTTTTGTTGAGCAGAAAATGGTGGACGAAGCAGAGCTGTTTCCAGAGGTCCTCCAGCGGGTCGTCGCTTGGCTTCAGGAGAGGGAGCTCGGGACAAAGTACAAATACGCCATCCTTACCGACGGGTGTGTTTGAGTTCTGTGAAGATGCTGAATTTGTGGCTCTTCTCGTCACGTTTGTGAAATCTTTACACCGCTCTCTTTCCTACCTCTTCTTCAGGGCCTGGGATATGAGCAAGTTCCTCAACATCCAGTGCCGGATTAGCCGGATCCGATACCCCCACTTTGCAAAGAAGTGGATCAACATCAGGAAATCATACGGGAACTTCTACAAGGTTTGTGTTTTCAATCATTTTAATTTGAGAGACTCGATGTTACGGTCTTTATTTCACAATGAACCCTCAAGAAGGTATAAAAGTTATTCATAGAAGAACAAAATGTTCAATGCAGACGCCCCACTGAAGGATCTTATAGTTTTTAAATTAATTTAAGCCCCATCAGAAACAGCAGCAAACCACCAACCAGCTGTTTCTCCTCCCAGGTTCCGCGCACACAGACGAAGCTGAGCACCATGTTGGAGAAGTTGGGTCTGAAGTACGAAGGTCGCCCTCACTCTGGGCTGGACGACTCGCGTAACATCGCCCGGATAGCGCTGCGCATGCTGCAGGATGGCTGTCAGCTGCGTGTCAACGAACGCATGCACGCCGGCCAGCTGCTCTCCGTCCCCAGCTCGGATCCTGTGGAAGGAGCCCCCCCACCACATAACCCCCGCAGCAGAGACTAGACCCGGGACCAGTTCTCCGGTCTAAACTTTTAACCCCTGTGAGTTGGAGAGAAAAACAAACCCAAAGCACTTTTACAGTCTTAATGTCAAGTTGTACTTTTAGTTTGGAGCTGAAACGCTGAAGTTCATTAAGGGTGTAAATGGGGTCAACATTTTGATTTAAGATTCACACATGAGGCTTCCTCTCTGACCACAGCTCCATATATTTTTACACCAGATGTCTAAAAACAGAGATCATACGAGTGTGTTGTGGGAGGATTTGTCTTCCATTGTTGTCAGTCCGGTAAACCTTCCTCGCCCGGCCTTATCAAGCTGCTAATACTCAAGCAATTTGATTATAGTGTTACATTTAGTTGTCCATGATGATGTGAATTTGTTTTTATTTCGGGTTTTGCTTCCAAGAAATACAACTCTTTGAAAACATTGAATAGTTGTGGCAGTAAAATTATATCAATGTCGGCCTTTAAAACCCCACATCTGTCTCACCATTGTGCAAATACTAAACACAAGGATCCACATGTGTTGCTGCTGCTGTCTGAAGTGCCACATAATAACAGAGCCATAACATCACACTGAGTCACAAGACCACGTTGTCTGTCATTGCACAAATGGCACAGGTGTTCATTTGACAAATTCACCAATAACACGTCTGTTAGTACTGTAAGAGTCATCTGTCATCTTTTGTAATATTGAATGACTTGTTTCATGGAGGATGCTCTATTTTAACAAGAACAGATATTCTTCCGAATGCCAAATATATCAAATAAAAAAATATTTCTCTGTTCTTGTAAATCATCTTTGTCCAAGTTTATCATGTACGGTATCAAACACTTCAGCATCACTGTAGTTGCTGTCCTCTGCCTGTGCGAGGCGCTGTTGTTCCGCCTGTTAACTCACTAAACTGATTACAAGGTTCGTAAAGATCTTTATGGGTTACCACCTCAGGGAAACCTTGAACAATTAAAATGTATCTGGAATCATGCTGGTATTAAAGTCAAACTCTTGATGCTCCACATAAAATAAAAGGCCGACGCTTCAGTTGATTTTCAAATAGAAGTTTAATATTTGTTCGTATGCACAAACGAAACCATCCACAAATGTTTATCTTTGGGCTTATTCAGTACGTATAAATTGTTTCTATCAAATATGTTCAGTCATATATTTAAATACAAAGGTTTTAATATCTTATACAGTTACATCGTTCAATATTCTCTACACATTCTTGGTTTCGAGCACTGAGGTCACATCGGCTTTTAGTGGTTTCCTTTGAGACTCGTTACTTCAATACTTCAATGGTCTTTGGCAACAGTAAGCTTATTGTTTTGGCACAGCTGGCCAATATACTTGAATGTTAAGTCGTTGGCACTGACAGTGTCAAACATATTACAGTGTTTGGTCCTAAAAGCTATAAAATACTCAGGGAATTATCTGGGAGCATAATTGAAATGCTATAAAACATTTGGCACCATTAAAATCCCAGCCAGGATGATCATCATGCACAGGTGCTGTACAGCGTGACTTTGGAGCTGATCTCCTCCAGGACCCGTCGGACGGTTTGCTCCAACTCCACCAGCTCGGCAGCTTTGGCCTCCAGGATCAGCTGGTTGGCCTCATAAGAACTTTCCAACTCTGAAAACAAAGTAAACTGATTTATGAAAGAAAAACGGGCTGTTTCTGTCATGAATAATCTCATAAAGAAGTCATAGTATAGCATGTAAAGAAACGACTGTAAACATCTGACGGCTACCTCCGAGTCTCTGCAGCTTGCTGCTGCTCTGTGCGAGCAGCTCTTTGGCTTCCTGCTGCAGTTCGTCCGCTCTCCTCCTCGCCTGCAGCACTGACTCCCCTTTATCCTCCAGCAGGTCCTTGACTTCCACTAATTTGTCTTTCACCTCCACGTCAAACTCCTATACACACACACACACACACACACACACACACACACACACACAAACAACGGAGCATTACTGGGAGAACAGCAGCAGAAAATGCTCCTCTCTTCACCTTGTTAGACTGATGAGAAGCGGCCCTCATTACTCAGAATCCAGACTTCAGGTATTTCAGGAGGAATGATGGGTAAACAGTGTGTGTCCGTGTGTGTGTGAGCGACCTGCTGGGCCTCCTCTGCGTTCAGTCTGGCCTGGTCGGTGGTCCAGTCGGCTATGTCCGCCATGCGGTTCACCTCCAGGTTGTTCTGTCTCAGCAGGCCGACCTCCCGCTCGAGCTGCACCAGACGACCCGTGGTGTTACTGAGCTTCAGCTCCGACATGGCCGTCTCCGACTCCACCTGACAAACGCGCACATGTTGAAGTCACCGGCTATCGGTACACGAAGCTTCCATCAGTATGAGGAAAGAGGGTTGTGGATTAAACTCACAGAGATCAGCAGGTCCAGGGTTCCCTTCGTGTTGTTCTGGGCCAGTTGGATGGCGTCCATAGCGGTCCTCTGAGCACGCTCGGTCTCATCCAGGGCGGCCTTCACCACATCTGCCGCCTCCTTTATGTTAGACGCCTCCTCGCTGATGGACAGATAGAGTATATGTATTTATAATAACATAACTTTATTCATATATCATGAAGACGAGAGACAATCTAAGAAAACGCAGCATCTCATTTATGTCTGGAGACCGCAAAAACCCACTAAAATGAACCTATGCTCGTATAATCTTGAACATTATTATGTTACCTGGCAGCCTTGGCCTGCTTCAGCAGCGTCTCTGCAGCCTGGATGTCCTCAGCGCTCTGACTGAGGATCGTCTCCACGCTGGTCAGAGAGTCGACCTTCTCCCTGATCTCCTTCGTCAGCTCCTGCAGCTTTTCGGTCGAGGTCGGCATCTCCAGAGCCAACACCTCGTTGGCCACCGCCTCAATCACCGACACATCCGCCGTGTTGTCTGGATAATCGGAAACAAAACAGAGTTGCTACTTTCTTTCCCCTTTTCAAACTTCAAATGGACTTTTCTCGCGATCTACCCACTGGTGAGCAGGTCTCGTATCTCTTTGATGAGGTTCCGGAGCTGCTGGTTGCTCTGCTGCACTCTCTCTTTGCTCCGGTTGGATTTGACCAGAACCTCCAGAGCGTTGACCTTGGCCTTGTTTGCGCGGTTGTTGGCTTCCCACACCTGACCACAAATAGAATCAGTTAAATCTCACTTCCATCTGAGGTCATTCTACGTTAGTTGAGTTTCTACCGTCTTCACTCACCATCCTGGAGAGCTTGTCCACTTCCTGACTCGCTGCCAGGATCTCCCGGTCCAGGTCTTTGGCTGATTTCAGTCCAGTTCGGGAAGTCGTGACGAGGCCTCCGCATCCGTCTCCGCCGCACTGAGGCGCTCCGTCCTCGCCGACGCAACCCAAACCACCGCAGGGGGAGCCAGAGCAGCCGTCCCCTTCAGCTGCACCACCGCATGTCTGCACAGAAAGAACAGAGAACAAAGTGAGTGGAAGTGAATATTTAATCAGTTTGAGGTCAGTCTGTTTGTCGATGATGTTCAGCATTAAGATGAAACTTTACCGGGAAAAACAGACTCTTTATAAACCTGTCTCACCTTCTCGCCAAGTGGTGACAGGTCAAATGTATTCAGCTCAGAAGACAGCTTGTCCAGCTTCTGCGAGTTCCTCTGGTGCTTGCGGTCAAACTCCTTCTGAGCGCCGCTCAGTTTGTCCTCTGTGGCTTTCCGTACTGTGGCCGATTCCTCCACCGTGCTGCCGGGATTGCTGGTGGAGGCGTTGGCGCGGAGCTCAGCCGTCGTAGACTGCATGCGTGCGGCTGCAATGGTGTCCATGGCACCTGAGAAGACACAGAGAAGGGCGTCAGTCGGTCTCAGAGGTAGATGGGGGAATGTCAGCACGAGTACTGTGATGTATCTGATGATACGCTAACCTCTTCAGGAGGTTAAAACTAATTTCTGGAATTGCAGAGAAGACTAATCCGTTGTTCCTCAGACCATGCTTCAGGATGTATGTGAAGCAATATTGCTGATGACACGCTGGCCTCTCTGTTGGTTTAAGGTTTAAAAAGCAGTTTCTCTCCGCCCGTCTGGTTTCTCACCCTGGATGTTGGCGTTCTTGGCATTGTACACCTCCGTTATCAGCTCCTGGACACTCAGCTCCAGCCGGTTGGCCTCGTCGGCCAGCGCGTCCAACTTTGCTTCGGTGGCGTTGGCGTCACTTTGGAGAAGGTTCACGGTCTCCTCCGTCGTGTTCAGCTCTCCGTTTAGGTAGGACATCACCCCGCTGAAGGAAACACGACAGTAATGAACTCAAACAAAAAGGCGTCTGCAGATGTTGCACAGATCCGTTTGTGTACATACGTAATCCGATGCATCAGCTCCTGTATCTGCTCCAGCTTCACTGCTGCAGGGTTGCTCTCTACTATCTCTCTGACAGCTTTGGCGTTCCTCTCCAGGCTGCTGACCAACTCTTTGTATGGCGCCGTCACCCCGCTGGTCTGGAGCTGTGTCACTTGAGCCTCCAGGCGCCGAGTTTGATTGGTCAGCTCGCCGACCACGGTGTCCCAGACGGCGAAGCACCGGTGGCAGGGTTCACAGGCGGGGAACTCCCCCTGATGGCCTCTGGCACATTTGTCACACCGCGGCCCGGACACGCCCTCCACACAGGTACACTGACCCGTCGCACGGTGGCACTGATCGCTGGAGATTCCCCGAGAGTCGCAGTCACAAGCTGGAAGAGAAAATCTGATTTCAGGAACACAAATAAAGGTTCAACTATCCCTAATTATGAAACAATATATGTGCACATCTTCAGGAAATGAATGTGAAACCATGCAATGTATTCCCAGTTGGCTTTCAATTGAATAGTGCAGGATGTCAGCCATCACGGTTGTCAAGGATACTAAGTATTTGTCCTGTACGGTCATATTTACATGATGTACGATGACTTGAGCGTCAAAATTACCATAAATGAACTTCATAATATAACGTGTTTGACCGAGAGGACTCAGTTATACGAGTGTTTAGGTTTCTAGGTCTCCCTCGGGAAATGAGCCATTTGTTCAACCTCCGGCACTCCAGTAAATAAACATAGACATGAACGTGACCCAAGTCTCGAGGCCCTCCACAGGGCTGCCCTCCCTCCCCAGAGAAGAGGAGGAGGAGGAGGAGGATGAGGAGGAGGTTTGGTGTAAGTCAGAAAGAAGGAATGCGAGGTTGGAGAGGCTTCCACCATCAGTGTTGCTGTGTGTTGTGTGATTTACGGAGCAGAAAGGGACGATTGGGTTTGAAGTTTTGCATTATCATGATGAAATATTACACCTGTTTTTAAAAGCACTTTAGGGTCAGAACAAGCACGGCGATTATCCTTAAATCACACCACGCAGACAGCATTCTAACCTCTGAAATACGAATATGGACATAACAACCTCTCAGCTGTGGCTTTACTACCAACACTCTCTCACAGAACGACGCATTACTCCCACACGTTCCTCAGTGCGTGTGAGAGTATCATCTGTGCAGATGGAAAGCGAAGTCCAGCTGGTTTAGCAGCTTGAGAGACCTTTAGGGAATACAGCAGCCATAACTCCTGAGTCCTCTGGGCGTTGGTGCGTGACGAAAATGGGATGCCTGGGAGTTCTGGAGAACATCTGGTTCCCATGAGCTGGGAATGAGAGGTCATTCCCAGCTCCCCTCCCTCTCTAGTCCTCGAAGGATGAGAAGCTACTGTGAGGCGCACATTTCTGCAGAGGTACTATCCACGACTCAAGGCCGTTTTAAACATAGCCGCTCTATGTCAGGTCAGTTATCTCGAGCATAAAAACAAGGGAACCGAGGAGTTCTTTTACTGCCAAACGGCGGCATGTTATTGGCTGGCCAGGTCTCTTACCTGACCTCAGCCCAACTGCTAATATGTTTCACATACTGAGGACCAGAGGACGTCAGAAAGCTCCCAAAAAAAAGCAGGAAGTGAACGTGGCTGCTGTCCAGGCCTGGCAGAGCTTTGCGAAGGAAACCACAGATAACTTGGAACAAACTATTTAAACCGCCGCGAACTGAGCTGGCCACTAGAGGGCAGTGTAACAAGCTTCACGTAGCTTCACGTTAACACTCGGTTTTCTTGTTACCCACCGTGACATTTCACCTCTGGATCCCCCCAGAAGAGCTCTCTGCATTCTCGACACGTCTTGCCACCAAAACCGGGTTTGCACAAACACTGTCCTGTGATCTTCAGGAACAGCAAACACACAAAGAACATCAGGTCAGCTAAATATGATCAGACAGTAGACGTGCAACAGGGTGGATTATGTGTCTGAAATAGCTGAACTTTTAGACTAATGCAGTTTGTTTCATGTCTTTTCTTTGATGTGCCGACACAATGGACCTTTGTAGTTTGATACAACTTGCTCCTCTCAGAGAAAAGTGTATTCAGTTATTCCACAGTGTATTCTGAAACTTCCTTCCTCTGATGGAGAGCAGCCAGTAAACACAGAAACCCAAATATGTGTGTGTGTGTGTGTGTGTGTGTGTGTGCGCACACTATTCTGTTCTTTACGTGCATGTTCCCATGCATCCACATACACAGTTGTGAGTTTGAGTTAAACAGAGCTGCAGAGAGAAGCTATTCCCAAACAGCTGGAGTCCATACATCACAAAAGCAACACAAACACGGGCCTCGGTGATTAGATGGGTTGGTCACAGTGACTTACTGCAGCCCTGGAGCTTTACTCTCACTGAGAATTGTTTGGGGGGAAAAAAGTCCCACATTGTGGAAGGAAAACTCACTCAACAATCCGTTTGTGCGGCGCAGCGTTGGGATTCAGTGCAGCTATACATCATAACGTGGGAGAGCAAAATCAGAGCAGCTGCTGCGACGCTAACGCAGGAAACGATGCAGACAGATGTTGGATGTTTGGCGAGTGGTCGCTGCTCTTGGAGTCCATCACAGCGTCTGACTCACCTCGTCGCAGGAGGATCCGTAGGAGTGGACGGGGTCGCAGTCGCAGCGCTGGCAGCCCGTCCCGCCGGCCACGTTCCACGTGTCGGCGGCACAGGCGTCGCAGTTCTGACCGACCACGTTGGGCAGGCAGGGACACTGGCCGCTGTGCTGGTCACACTGACACTCATCGGGGGACGAACAGGCCCGAGGTGCTGTGCCCACAAAGTGACACATGCACTCTGCACAGAGGAGGGAGGACGGCAAGTGTTCGAAAGCTTTTACCCACGTTTGATTTGTTCGTGCGAGTATTCATTGTATTAAAAGAAACACACTGTGAGATGAGATTGATGCTACAGCCCAACTGATGCTGGCTGTTTGAGGATGTTAGACATGTACCCATACACACAGTAGTGTCACATCAGCAGCTGTACTCACTCCAGCAGCTCTGAGTGGCAGCGTCGCCGTAGTAACCCTGTTTGCAGTGCTGACACCCGTAGCCCTCGGTGTGGTCCAGGCATTTGAGACAGGCGCCCGTCCGAGAGTCACAGGACCCCGGGTCGTGCATGTCGATGTTGCTGTTGCACTGGCAGGGCATGCAGCGCCCACCGGGCACCAAAGGGTTCCCGAAATAACCGGGGGCACACTCATCACACCTGGCGCCTGGATGAGGAAAGGAAACAGGAAGTGAAGTCATGTTTTTCAAGTTCAGAGGGCTAATTAGAGTGTTTGGGTTTCTAACATGTGAAGACACGATGACATGAAGTGTAACGTGATGCTTTGAGCTGCTTACATGAAAACAAATCTGCTATTACTAATTATGGTCTGTGTGTGTGTGTGTGTGTGTGTGTGTATACCTTTGTAGCCAGGGCTGCACACACACACCAGCTGGTTAGTGGTAGCTGGAAGGTAACAGCTGTCAGAGAACTGGCGTCCACTGCGCGGACCATCGGGGCACATACAG
The DNA here is from genome assembly GCA_028022725.1 of Lycodopsis pacificus. Taxonomy (NCBI): domain Eukaryota; kingdom Metazoa; phylum Chordata; class Actinopteri; order Perciformes; family Zoarcidae; genus Lycodopsis; species Lycodopsis pacificus. Next base: position 17,132,617 of record CM051709.1, read on the forward strand.
GGACGGCAGTGGCCACCTGAACCCAGCTCTGGGTCACCGTGGTAACCGCCCAGACACCTGGAAGCAAAGGAACAGGTAAAGTAGACAGACTCCCAGATCCCGCGGTTATGATCCCTCTTGGTTTAGCTTCCTGGTGCCGAACCTCTCACAGTGGTGTCCGGTGGTGAAGTCTCCGCAGCCCTGGCACTCTCCAGTCTGAGGGTGGCAGTGCTCGCTGTGGCCGTTACAATGGCACGGCCTGCACTGAGGGAAGCCCCAGAAGCCCGGCAGGCAGTGGGAACACTGGCGCCCCGTGGCCCCCGGCACACACTCGCACTGGCCCGTCGCCTCGTGGCAGAAGGCGCTGCCGGAGCCCAGAGGGTCACAATCGCAAGCTGAGGGTGAGATTATAATCATTACACTTCCTGTTACGGAGTTAAATCAGCATCAAACCGCACGGTCGAGCCCGAAACTTACGTCTGCAGCCGGCGGGGCTGAACAGGAACGTGGCGGGGGCACAGTGCTCACAGTTCCTGCCGACAACGTTGTGTCGACACCGGCACTGGCCTCCACTGGGCTCACACACAGCGCTGAGTGCACCCTGAGGGTCACACTGGCATGCTGGGAGACAACACAAGGGAGAGAAAAGAGAGATTTACGAGCAAAATTACCTGACGGCAAACAAACGAAAATGTCTGCAACTCTACAAACACACATAAACCTACGTACCTATGGCTCCTTTGTGCAGCAGAGCAGAGATGCTGAAGATGTAGTCGTTACAGATGTCGGTCAACGGGCTTTTCACGACGCTCTGGCTGCTCTCCAGACACCGGTAGCGCTGGAACGTATCCCACGCTCCGTCACCGTCGATCCCATGGAACATGCCCAGCTCCCTGACCCGGGGTATCAGCACCAACTACGAAGAGGAGGAGGAGGAGGAGGAGGGGTCAGTCTTATCTTTCAACAGTAAGGAAGACCAACGAGGAAAATCTTTCTGTCCTTTAAGATGAGTTGGGGGTTAACGAATGGATGTAATCAACGTACAGAGTCGATGAGCGTGTACGGGCTCTGGACGTGGCTGACTGACGAGTAGAGCGGCAGAGTCAGACGGATCGTGTAGTTCAGTCCTTTCTCGAAACACACCGGCCTCACCAGCAACACGTGTCTGAAACACAACAGAGAGTCGGTGTGTGTGTGTGTGTGTGTGTGTGTGTGTGTGTGTGTGTGTGTGTGTGTGTGTGTGTGTGTGTGTGTGTGTGTGTGTGTGTGTCGCTCGTGAAGTTATGTAATGTTCTTACCTGGATCCAGGTGGAAGAGAGCTGGACTGGTCGTCTTCACTCTGGATGGAGTTGCCGCAGTGAGCGGAGTAGTTTGGAGGGTTGAAGACGGGACGCTGCACTCGGACGTTCACCTGCTCCCACTGCTCCGGCAGCTGCAAACACAGACAGACATATCTCCCCGTGTGAAAGCTGTCAGACTTTATTTAGAACAGACAATCTTCTCGCTGATGGTCTCCTTTACTCATCAGTATTAAATATAGACTGTTTCATAACCAGTTAGAAGTTCCCTGGAGTAACTTTAATAAATTAAATCAACATCACCAATTAAAACAAGTGCGTATGAAGCGTTGTTGTCGTTCTTGCCATCCAGACAGATGTGCATTACCTGTGGCTCGTAGCGGATAAGGATGTCGTAGTCCATGGACTCTGGGATGTTGTTGACGGTGAACTCCAAGTAGGCTCCTTCTGGAACATTCACAAAGCCCATACCGGTCCACGTAGGACTGCGATCCAGAGGATAAGGCCTCGGTACCACCGTCACACCCTGACAGAGATTAAAGAGATCAACGACGCTGTGGTTCACATGTTTAGGCCGACCCATGGGACGGTACTGTAAACACACTTACGGGTCCATGCTTGGCGTCCTCTGCCTCGTAGGTGTAGTGATCCAGAGTGATGAAGTAGAAGCCGGACTCCACTCGATCGCAGCGTCTTCCGAACATGTGCTCCCTGCACACACACTGACCCGAGTGAGGGTCACAGCTGTGGAGGGAGAGATTTGGCAGATATTATCTCAGTGCATATCATTTAATACATTTTTCATAAATATACAATAGAAATGTTTTAGTGGATATGTTTTGAAGTGAAATTTGACTCCTGTTATACCTATAAACTTAGATAATGAATTAGTAAAAGTGATCTTTAAACATACTTATTGTTGACGGCCCCGCCCTGATCACAGTCACATGATCTGCAGCCGTCCATGTCATTGGACAGACCCCAGTGCTGCGGCTACACGGAGAATAATGTAAAAAACAGACCTTTGTTTATACACACACACACACACACACTTAAAAATGTGTATTTTAATTGAGGCGGTTGTGTTTGCGCACCAGACACTCGTCGCAATTATGTCCGTCAACGAGGCGTTTGCAGAAGCACCGTCCCGTGTCCGAGTCACAGGAGTTTCCTCCAGACAGAGTGCCCAGCGGGTTGCAGGTACAAGCTGCCAAAACACACACACACAACCCAACAATGTAGCTTCAGATTCACCTGCGTCAGTCTGTCCGACTGTTCATCCACACTGTGCACGTTTGTGTCAGCGCTGTTATTTCAAGTTCTCCAGCAAAACGCACTTTTAATCTCTATTTCTGATATTACAGAGAAATAAAAGTCATTGAAGTAACTATGAAACCAACCTTCCACCTAACAATTGCAGTAAATTACGTTTTTATAGTGATGAATATAGTGAATGAAGGTATTTCTTAATGGTAAAATACAAAATGTGAATAACTTGTTTGGCTTGTGCAAAAGGATGAGAACTGAGATATTCAAAAGGCAATATAATCTCAAAACGTGGGGCATAATAAGGGCCTCGACAGAAGCCCAACATCTAGAGACGTACGCAGGCAGCCGTGAGGCCCCTGTCCCAGTCCGTGGTGTCCCTGTCTGCAGTGGTCGCAGCGCTCGCCCTCCACATTGGCTTTGCAGCGACACTGGCCTGAGATCAGTCCGGCCGCCACGTTGGTGTGCGAGTCACACAGGCCGCCCTGCAGAGACCCGGCCGGGTCACAGCTGCACTCTGTGGAGACGTGAAAAATGACATGAGGGAAATCGAGCGGACACGTGAATGCTTATCATTCCTCCGTCTCATGGGCATGTGAAAATATTAACATCATTTACAACGAACAAGGGAGGGAAATACAACAAATTTCATGGCAGCCTGTCAATATTTCTTGTGTGCAACAATTACATTTTGGTCTGGAGGAGGCACTGGAGGAAATGTCAAAGAGTGTCCAACAACTGAACGGGCGTGCTCACTAAATGAAATGGAAATCTGCCCGCTAGATTATATTCATTGTGTAACAGAGGAACAGTTTAGCCCAATGATGACGCAACACAAAAGGCTGCAGCCTCAAAAATTCTAATTTCAAGTCTATCTGCTCAGTAAATGCTGAAATGAAGGGATCTCCTTCCATGACGTGCAACAGATAGAAGGTGAGGAAACGTTGCAGTGGCATTACATCAGCAGTTAGTTATCTGTGAGTGAGAATGGACAAGAGCTGCAATAACAGTGTGTGATTTAAAAGACGAGTGTCATGGGGAGGAACAGAGAGAGGGGGAGGCTGCGTTTCATTTCACAGCACTATTTCCACTGGTACCCAGCACTCAGTCGGTAATTACAATCACGACGTAAGAACAGCTACTTTCTGCAGAGCCAGGTGGTGCTCGTCTGAGGGAGACACATGTCCCGGAGGAGGACACGTGCATTCTAACATGAGTAGAGAGTGTGGTCGTGAAGAGGAACAGCGAGTGCAGAACTCTCAGAAGGGTTCAGAGGTGACTCACGCTCGCAGACGTTGGGGTCCCTCAGGTCGCGGTTCGGGTGCTGGTAGTAGAAGGGCGCACACTGCTCGCACTGCCGGCCCACCGTGTTGTGTCGGCAGTCGTCGCACACGCCTCCGCTCATGTTGCCGGTCGTCGTGTACATGGCCGGGTCGAAGTGGCACGATGTGGAGTGCTGGTTACACTCGCACTCTGAGGAACAAAAGTCACATTCACTGCTGGGGTTCGTTTCTGGTCAGAATGTGCATTTTGAGAAGTGAAATCTACGGTTGTGTTTGTGTTCGTACTCTTGCAGGCGTGGCTGTTTCGGCCCTCGGCGGGTTTCCAAGGCAAATCGTAGTAAAAGTCCTGGCAGCGCTCACAGTTCAGTCCCTCGGTGTTGTGATTACACACACAGCGGCCATGGACCTACACACACAAAATAAATCAACTTCATCCTCAGTACCAGAAGATTACCTCACTAAAAGCTCCATTTAGTGAGCTGGACTCTGCTGATGAAGATCATGTGATGAAAGCTCTAGAACAGCTACTAGATGGACCATGTGGTGAGATCTTTTCTGATCTGATAAAAGGCTACGGAACATGTTTGTGATTATGATTTATTGTTATTTAGTGGCTGCTCTGGAGCTTTCAATCATGTCACACGATCTTCATCAACAGATGACGAGTTACAGGTAGAACATGAAATGGTAGATATTAAATGTCCGTCCTGCGAGTGTGTGTTTGGATGTACCATGCCCTCAGCACTGGTCGGCGCTCCATCGATCGGGGCGCATTCGGAGGCGTGACCGTAGCAGAAGCAGTTCCCGCGTACAACCATGTCGTAGAGCGAGTAATAGTACTTCTCCGTCACTTCCTCGCGGGAGTCGAGCAGGTTGTCGCCCAACGTGTGGAGCCTCAAGAACTTCACCCGGAGGTTAGTGATCTTCAGCATGTCTGCGCGCACACACACACACGCACACGCACACGCACACACACACACACACACACACACACACACACACACACGAAATTAAGTGTTGGGTATATCACATCGTTTTACAGATTCATTCTCCCTTTTTTCCCCACCTCAAAGACGCCGCCTTTGTTCCTCACACACCCACAGTATTCACCACATACTTAACATGAGGCCTCTGCATGTGTGTGTGAGTGTGTGTGTCTCAGTCTGGATGTAGGCGAGTGCACGAAGGCCAAGTCGCTCCAACATGTGAAATTCCACGCAGCGCTCCTCCCGTCTGGTACTGGAAATCCCCTCAATATGGTCATGTGGTTATCTAACATACCGGTAACTCCCTCAGCCGACGTATTATTGTCCTCCATCCATCATTTGGGTTTAATTGAATGAATGAATTTATCTTCTCAGACTCCAAATCAATCAATCTGAGAAGTACAATGACTACATGCAACCTGTGATGACAGACCACCGACTTTATAGACATTTTAAGAGGCCAAAAGTCAAACACGTTTGCCTCTAATCTATACAATGCCAACAACACAACAATAAAAGGTTTTAAAGGAAATTTAAGGATCAGCTTACTCTGTATCTTCAGGCTGTAGGGGTCCTCAATCTTAAAGATGGGGTCCAGCGCCCGAAATATCACCTAAAAGAGTAAAAAAATGGTTTAAAGTTTGTATTGAAAGTGACTTTTGTGAGCGGCTATTTCTCCTTAAAATCAACCAGACATTCAATAGAACACAACACTATGAATACTAACAATACACTTGAATACTCACTTCTCCCTCTGTGGACGGTTCGAAGTCGGAGTAACGGGAGTCGCAGATGATTTCGTCCACATAGGCCATCGGCCCGGAGGACACGCCGGGGAAGGACGACTCGCAGTTGAAGGCGAAGTAACGATAAACCTGCCACGTCTTCCCAAAGTCCATGGAGCGCTCGATCACCATCGCAGCCGGCCGAAACGTCTGTCAACAGAGGCGGACGGGAATTTGGATGAAGTACATTTTCTAGATGAACTGTAAATATCTAATACTTTTCATTTGGATACCATAATAATACGACAACTTGAATATACGTTCATGACAGGCTGGTGTTTTTCTGCCGTCTAATCCCAAAGCAGGATGGGACAGGAAACACATGGAGAGTGTGTGTTTTGATTATGATGTAGAATTACAGGCACAAAACCAGCTGTCCGGCGTCGACCATGTGAAAGCATTTTACTGCACACCCTCAAACTCATCCCTCCTTCCTCTCTTCCCACCGTCCCCCAGAGACCACAACGGTTCCCCACATTCCTCAACAACAGCTGTCCTACGCTGTGTTTATCTCCGTGTGTGTGTGTGTGTGTGTGTGTGTGTGTGTGTGTGTGTGTGTGTGTGTGTGTGTGTGTGTGTGTGCGAGAGACAGGCACCTTAAAGGTCATGATAAGGTGCGTGAAGTGAAACTCGGCCTCCAGGTCAAGCTGGATGGTCACATTCTCCACACCTGCAGGTAAGAAGAAACAGGAAATTAACAATTAAATCTCTTTCTCCACCGACGACACACGGCAGACACACTTTCTCACACACAGTTTATTCTCAATGTTTACAGATTCTTTCTGCACATGTTTATGCAGCCGAGGCTTTTTGAGCGTTGAGCTCACATGAATCTAATCAATCTGCGGTTCTGGGTTGTGTTGCAGCAGCTACTCCTAAATTCTTCACGACGTTTATGTGTAAACGTGGTTTTAATCTAGTTATTTACGTTGCTTTGCAACATTGAAACTGGGTTCTCCTTTTCTATAGCAAAATGTGTAGATTGCAACTGTTTATGTTACATATCAAGGCCAAGAGGGAGCTGGAGGACGACTGCCAGGGAATTAGGAAATCCCAAGCAAAGCCATTGTGTGTCTGCAGCTTCCTGCTGTTTCTCAGCCATCTGCACTTCTGGCCGCCGCTCCCTCCATGACTCACACCTCGGACAGATTCCCACCACTCGGAGGGAGGCGGTGTGCGGCATGAATGAGGGAGCAAAGAGGGAAGCTTTCGTCATACTGGAGCTGGACTTTCTCACTGTGATGGGATTTCTTTCAGGGCTCAAAATGAAGGATGTGACGATTGTTGTGTGTTCTATTAATCAGGCAGAACAGATGTTACAGATGTCCTGTTAGACACAGACTCCAGGGCAGTTTGTCTGAAACCATCAGCTTCACTGAATTTATTGATGTTTTTAAGAGTCGTCTTAGAAACATCTTGTAATTCAAATCGTAATAATTTCAGACACTTTCAGCTTCTTTAATGTTAAATTTTGCTGCATTTTGGCCATTTTTCTGCAACAAGTAAATCTACTTTTGATACTTTAAGTACATTTTCCTCATGACACTTACATACTTTTGTAACATTTTCAATGCAGGACTTGGGAGTATTTTTACAATGTGGTATCTGTACTTTTACTTCAGTAAAGTATCTGAATACTTCGTCCTCTGAACCTCCACCGTCTCATTACACACTTCCTCCCCTCCCCGTGTGTTCAAGTGATGACACGCGTTTCTCACCCGCACACCTGTTCTCCCCCAGCACACCTGTAAGCCCCGCCCCCTGTCCCTGCAGTGAGAGTCTGTGTGATGTCCTGTCTAGTCATTACTGAGCTCAGTTCCCACGAGGAGAGCCTCGGTCGGAGCTCACACGCTCCGCTGCTCGTCAGTCATCTCAAGACATCAGGAGTTCTGTCTCTGTAGCTCGACAGCAAAACGCACTCTTCTCCTTCTGTTGGTTGTTGTTTTGTCTCTCACCGTTCTCAGACTGCCACCAGGTCTTGAGGCGGTTGTGGGCGAAGGTGGTGACCAGGTTTTCGATGCCGTGGCTGACTTGGTTGCTGTCCTCGTCGAACATCTGCCTGGAGTCGCACACAAAACATTTCTTCTCCTCCTGAGGGACACCGAGCACAGAGAGGGATAAAGGGTCAGTTTGGGAATTATCAGTGAACGCAACACAAAGATTGTTTTGTTTCGGACGAGCAAATGTCCCACATCTTAAGAGCGGCTTTCCCTGTTTCAGCAGCTTAAAGCCTCAATGAGTGTTCAACAGTCACATGTGGGTGTATAGTCTGTGATGTGAGCAATGGCAGAGCTCCAGTGAAAGTGGATGCACAGTATATATATATATATATATATTTTTTTTTTTTTGTCTGTTTAGTAATGTGTTCACTGCGTTTGTAAACAGCAGGAGCCTCGGTTTGGCTCGGACACACTTAAAGTATCGCAGCATGTGAATAAACGAGAAGAGTTTCTCAATTCCGCCGAGCTCCTGCCAGCCGTGTTGAAATGTGAGCGTCGTGTCTCTTCACAGTGTTTGTCGGAGAAAGGTCTTCTACTCGAGGCTCCCCCCTCCCTCCCTCCCTCCCTCCCTCCCCTCCCTCCCTGCAGCTCATACTTGAGGACTGTGCTCATCCTCAGGAAGCTCAGCAAAAAGGCCCCGCAGTGTGTCATTTCATAAGGACACCATTCACACAGCGAACTCGCCATGGGGCTGTTTGATAATAAAAAGGAGAACACCCCCCCCCCCCCCCCCCCCGGCCCACATGCACACAGCGAAGCGATTGTGAGGCCACACAGCGCTTTTATTGTGGAGAGGAATGTCTGAACTCACACTCCACAAGACAGCGAGCAGACACTGTACATGTGCACGCTCCCACACATGATGTGCACGCTCCCACACATGATGTGCACGCTCCCACACATGATGTGCACGCTCCCACACATGATGGAGAGCTGAATCTTGATTAGGAGATGGATTTAGATGATCAGTTTCCATCATCAGTCGATCTAAAATGTGAGAGTTTGCTGCTTTTTCTTCTTCTTATTGGACAGTTAACTAAATATATTTTAGGGTTTTCGTCAACAAACAAACGATCTCAAGACGCCATCTTGGGGTCGGGGAATTTACGACGGGTTCTTTTCACTGTTCTGTGACATTTTAAAGACGATGACGAAATGTTGCACTGACGCTCTTGTGAGTTCAAAATGCTGTCGTTCGTGATATTTACACTCGGAGCAACAGGACGTCTCTACTGCTGGGTTCTGATATCGTTTACATATTTCAGACATTTAAAGGAGGACACAGATACAGACGTACAGAAGCAAACCTAAACATCTATCTACTCTATGAAACCAGAACTAAATGTCAGATTATTTTGCAACATGTACAGGTTTGTGGTACACAGCACACATAAATGTTTTCTGTGTACAAATGTGATTTTGTGTGCATACATTTAGATAAACTGCACAGCATACGGTGTGCTATGACTGACAGTGAAAGTTAATGCACATTTGCATATTTTGGACGTCTCATGACTGATTTACCTGAAACTCAGGGAAAGAAACTGCTCTCACGGGACGGATGCTCTCTTCAGCTTAGAGGCCAATTATACAATGTATTCTAAAGTTTATATGTCAGATGGAATCACATGCAACCGTTTCATAACTTCAACTTTGTGGGTTATTTCTAAGTGTTTTTTATGTATAACTAAAGTTTGCCTCTTTGCTTGCACTCACAGCCACAAAAGAGACAAAAAACCAAAGAACATTCTCGCTCTGTGTCGCTTCAAAGCAGCTTCTGTATCAAACAGCAGAGAAAGTTCAAGGCCCTGAGTTAATTGAGTTTATTTCCCCAGCAGCAGCATCCACCTTTTCTTACCTCCAGGTGTCCGACGATGCAGAAGCGCTCCGGATGCTTCAGGCCGCAGGTGGAGGTGACGGAGAGCTTGTGCGCCCGGCCGATCAGCAGGCCACCTGTGGCCGGGTAGCAGCTGCCCTCGGTGCAGACATCCGGGGAGTCCGGCAGCTGCTGCGCCCTGACGGGGCTCCACAGGGCTGCAGGGAGGAGAAGAGCCGTCAGTGACAGTCCTGAATCCCCAAAATAAAAACTAGAAATCCACCCACAAATCAGCACAGCCGGTCTCCTGTTGCTTTCAATTATAAAACCCAGAAGCAGAGCATGTCTGCGTTCAGTTTAAATTAAAATCACATGGATTCTCTCAGGATTGAGCAATACAATTGAATTGTCAAACTTTCCTGCAGCAGCTCTGCCCTTTCTCAACTTACAAAACACTCAAAGTTCTGGTGAAAACAGCACATGACTAATGGTTTACAGATGGCTTTCATTACATGCGTTACTGCTGCAGACGTGAGAACCAAAGTGTCCTGACAGCACCTCAGAAAGTTTGTACATTACCTTTAACTAACTAAGGGTTAGCGTTATTAACCAACTTTAAAAAATAAAAGAGAAGCGTTGAATGTTATATGCTAAAAACATAAACTCACCCAAAGTTGTTATAAAGAGGATTATGAGCGACATTTCCAAGTGCGGAACATTGACAGGACGTCCTGGAGATGATATTGATGCGTCCTGCAGCTGGGAGGGAGGGAGGGAGTGTGAGTATGGAGTTAGAGGAGGTTTCTCTTGTAGAAGTCAAAAGTCTGCCTCTATGGTGTGTGGAAAGGGCCAATCCCAGGATCACCCTGTGTATGAAGTGTGAACAGTGCCACAGACAACCTATTGAAGAGCACAGCTGTATTTAACGTTCCTTTATGTTTGCTGAAAATATGGACCGCGCAGAATTATTCAGATGTTTTCGTAAAAAGGAAAAAGTGAAATTGAAAGAATATTTATTGCCTCTACACGGCTCTCAACATGGCGACGGCTGAGCCGGCGGCTCGCAGCTAACAGCGCAAGCTACGGCAGCAATGCTGACGGAGCTAACGGTGTTTAGCTGGATGCTACGCTTCCACAGCAGGGAGAGCTCAGGTGGATATCACTCCACTATGTCTTCACAACGCTATTTGTTTGTTTCTAAATCAATACTCTGAATATTGTATGAAGACTCTTTAAGCACAAAAGTATTAGCTTCTAAATATAGCCACAAAACCAAAAGTGCAGGATGGCCTATTTCAGAATAAAGTGTATTATATTATAATAATTGATGCATTAATGTGTTCATTGCTTTAATTTTCAGCTGGTAATTTTAATTACGTTATATAATTTTAGCTCCCCAGGCATCGCTAAAGTTTGATCTCCTACATTGAGATTTATTTGTTGTTATATTTTGGATTATTAATCTTCTATTCAGAGACAACAGCATACACAGTTACATTCTTAAACACAAACACATAAATATCTTTGGGTTGGTGCAAATCTTTTTTCATTTTGTAGTCTGGATTTTAATTTGCTAAATATATGACAACACTGCCTCCTTGTGTTCATAATGAGGAACTACAGCTTTAAACACCCACAACTCACTTGTCTCTTCCTTTCACTCTTATTCTGCACTTTTTTCTTCTTCTGCAGTCGAACAGAAACACAAAGTCTGTTGTTGTTGTTATTATTATTATCAACCAATCACGGACAAGAATTTGCTGATAATGAGCCTTTTCAAAACTCAATTTTTTAAATAGCATTGATTGCCCCGGCGGGGACATTGCAGCTCCCAAAATGTCTCCCTGGCTTGCGGTTGATGTGAAGGATTTGCAGTTTAACATCAACAATGAGCAACAAAATAAAGTTTGAGCAACAAAATAAAGAAGTGCTTCAGCTCATTGTCTCGTTATCTGCAACTTCACTGTTTTGTTTCACTCTCACAGCGTCGCTTTTGGTGAAAATAACGGAGCATTTAGCCGCTAAAGAGACAGTTATCTCCCCCCAAGAGCTGGTGGAGACCAAAAACAGAGCTAAAAGAGAGACAGTGTTAGACTTACATTCATCAGATGGACACAAAATCTCCTCAAAATGAATGATGATGTTGCTACGCAACTGCTGGATGTGTAAATAAAGTTTTCTACGTCCACAACTGGTTTCCACTGCCGCCAAGAAGCCATAAACTCAGTTATTGCAGGTTTAACTTAAGCCTAAAGGTCTCATTGTGCTCACAAAGAAGCTAACACACATTATATTCTCCAGTTAATCAGAAATGAAGATGCTGTTGTGTCTACCGACGCTGCCTTCGTTTCCCCACATGCATGCGTTTCTACAGCACACAGTAATCTGCTGAGTCAGCTGCCCTGTGGCGACGTGGAGACACTGGGATTTACAGCATCTGAGTGTAATAATAAAACCAGCTAGAGCCTGTGGGTCAATAACACGCTCCGATATCGGATCTTCACAGACGTACAGTGCAGCATCTCGTTCAGCAGGAGAATCTCTACGTTTCTTCTCTTTTTGAGCTCAAACGGCAGCTTAAAGGAGCCGACTGTTCATTACTGGAGATCCACCTCTGCTGCAGTCACACGAGGGGATTTGTGTTCTCGTGGGAAGTCGCCTGGTGGCACAACTCTAATTGTAGTCTACCTATAGCTGTTGTTAGGGTTCCTACTATATAAATATAAATAATAATAAATCACATAAGTAAGAAAACACGGTTTACTTTATTTTCAGCAGATTCTAGCTGCTGAAAATAAATGTAATAAAGTATTTCTATTTTGTCTCTCGTATAGTTTTAACTTCTATCTTATCTTAGTTTTATAAACCTCTTCGTATTCATCTCTTACTTTCTCTATTTACCGGCACTTTGTGTCCTGAACGTCCACATTCTTACACCAGACTGGACGGACTATTTGAGGAGCTTCTGTAGTTTAAGTTGTACAGAAGCTCTGTATTCAATCTGTCGCTTATTGTTAATAAAGTTTCTGTTTCATCTTCTTTCTGCACTCAAGTCCACTTCTGCTGTGTTCTCTGGGAGGAATTGAAAAGATTCAATGCGACTTTCTGATCTACTTCCTTAGAAATTGTGCAGAGATTTCAAAGCCTGAGATGCACAAACACTCCCTAGACAGCCGGGGTGAACACACTCTTCTAGCCGTTTCCTCCCTCTCTCTCCCCCTCCTCTCCTCCTCCTCTCTTTTCTTGCCGTCATTTGAATCCATCCTCCATGCTGAGAGGTACAGTAGACACAGAGTAGAGGAAGGAACCTTCTTCGTACCTGTTGCTTCTTTATTTCTTCTTCTTCCTCTCATTCGTCTGTTCTTTCCTTCCTCTTCTTCTGTGGTTTTGACAGACTCAGGTGAGAGATGGGCTGTGGAAACTCCTCACCAGCCACCAGCAACAGCAGCAGCAGCAACACTGGAGGTGAGGAGAACATTTTGTTTATTCAACGCTTCTCTCTTTTTGTCAGATAATGCCGTTAAAGGTCCAGTCTGTCATTTTATTCGACCATATACATTGCAGGGATGGTCAGCCTCAGTCAGGTTATGAACGTCTCTGGATGTAACCGCAGCTGTGACATGAGCCAGACATTGTGCAGGATATCAGATGATAAGTGTGACTGCAGCGCTCTGAACCCCACGTTCCAGTGTTCAACAACCTCTTTTGCTATTCTCACTATTTATCTACTTTTAGCTGTTTTTTTCAACCTAATCTTCTCAGATTCGTCCTTTTTATTGCTTCTTTTGCAGAATGTTTCTACTTCTTGTTGCTGTAGATGTTATTCCTGTAGTCTCAGGTGGATGACAGCAAAGATGTGTTTGATCATTTAAATTAATATGAAGATCGTTTAACTAACATCCGTTTGTCTGTGACTTCAGGTCGTGCTGAGTCTTCATCAAAGATGTACGTTCATTTGAAACCTCTCATTACAAACACATTCAGATGTTAAAAGATGTCTGTGTTGTTTGACCTGATGTTCTCTGTTAACGTGGAGCTTTTAATGTATGTGTGTGTGTGTGTGTGTGTGTGTGTGTGTGCTGACAGATCAGCAGAGTCTATGGCCGAGGACGACAAACGGAAGTGAGCTCTGATTTTCAGTCTCTGCATATAATTTTGGTTTATACAGAAATAAATTACTGCTAAACATATTTTACATGTTGCATAATGTGTTATGATATATCTGGTTATATAATAGGAACTATGGAGGTGTGTATGTGGGTTTTCCTGCAGACCTGAGCAACACTCCTCAAGTACAGATAGGATCACTCAGAGGTAACACACACACACACACACACACACACACACACACACACACACACGATTTAAAACACTTCGAAACTAGGCAAACAGAAACACGAATTTGCACAAAGCTGAGTTAATTAAATATAGTTTTAAAAGATGAAGAGATACAAATGTCACACACTCACACACACACACACAGCCTCAATTTCCTGTTGAGTCTCCAGGGTCATGAGAGCATGGGAGAGAGAAAACACTGATGATCTCTTCACAATCTGCATGCGTTTACGTTTTGTTTATTGTCTTTTATTTTACACATACATGTGTGTGTGTATATATATATATACGTGTATATACGGATTGTATATTTTGTTCGCGCATCACGTGCACTTTAATATTTGACGTGTGTGTTAATCAATGAAACTGACGTCCACAGAGCATGAGACAGACCCGTCGTCCCTCAGGAGGCCGCTGTGGGGCGACGGATTCTAACTTTAATGAAGAGCCGTGTGTGTGTGTGTGTGTGTGTGTGTGTGTGTGTGTGTGTGTCAACTATTTCCTACTTTATACTGCAACTACTGCACAATTTCCTTTGGGATGAATAAAGTTGTATCATAACTTATCTCATAAGAACAAACTCTCATCAGAGATCATTACTGTAATTATAGTATTATATTTTAGTATATTTATTCAGTGTTGCACGTGACCTCCTGGGTGTTTATTTTCCATTGCATCTCTTAAATCACGCAGTCATTATAATCATCATCATCGTTCATTGTTTCAGTTTCAACCAGTTGAATCCTGCTGCTGTGTTTTTGTGCCTCTCTGTGAACTGAAAGGTGCAACAGAGGAATCCTACGGCAGAAGAAGAAGAAGAAACCGTGCAGTCATCAGGAACTCACCAAGTCTCAAATGGGAAACAGCAGCAGCCAGCGGAGACAACCTTCTCTCCCAGCGTTCATTGTGAGGACTTTAACGGGATCAGCTCCACCTGGTGTCACCGGCTGTGGAGACAAACTGCTTCAAGACTTTTGTGCTTTCAATGGAAACAGACGTATAAAACAGGCCGTTTAAGGAAGGATAAACCTTTCAGTGCTCACCTGTTTGCTTTGTATGAACTGAGAACCTGCAGACTGTTGGCGTCTCCAGGACACAGCAAAGGACCTTTAAGTGGTTCCTGCTGTGAGACGACGTCAGAGAATCGTCTCCTTCGGGCATTTATACAAAACAGCTATTGGTTTAATATAACTTGAGTGATTGTAAACACTGGATATTTAAAATCTCAGTATGTTTCTGTGTCTTTAAAAGTGTTTATTTCTTTAACTGCCAGAGGAAGAAGAAAGTAAAACGAGTGATCAAATGTTTAAAGCTGAAAGACATGAACACAGAGACCTTTATGTGAAAAATGTTTATTCATCAAATGTAAAATGTTGTTACATAGCGTCACAATTCTGTAATAGTCGTTACTTCTCTCGAGATTGAACATTTGAATTGTTTTAAAGTCAAACTAACATTGATATGAACGTTAAATGGTTAAAGGAATGCAGCTACAGCTGTCACATAAACGCTCTGCATTGAACATGTTTCCATCACACTGAACTGTATTTCAAGGGAAGTGTTTTTAACCTACTTCTATGTTGGAATGTGTGTGTGTGTGTGTGTGTTGCTGCTTTACATACTGAGGTGTGTGTGGTGTGGCAGTTTAACTGAAGCAGAGGAATGGTGTCACGTATGTGTTTATCATCTCGCAGCATGACAACCAGAAGTAGCGCGGCTCACCAACGAACCGTCCTTTAACATTCGTTCACATGAAGCCCCGACTTCCTCTCCCGAAGCCAGCTTCCTGTACAACTGCGAGAGTTCGTCGGGTTGTGGCATTGTTGACTCTGGTGTGCAGGGGATATCGAAATCCGACGACACCTGAGACCCCGAGAGCTCCTCCAGCTCCGATTGGCCGTTGCTGTCCTTCGCCTGAGACACAGCATTGGTCCACGAGTCACCTTGTCCCCGCCCCCCCTGCTCTGGTTGGAGGATCAGAGTGTCGGGTAAATACGAATCCAGGTTCTGCGAGGACTGATTTGACAGCGAGGCGGAGCAGGTCAGACTGAAGTTCTCCTCGTTATCTGGGGTTTCCTCTTCGTCACCGAACAGATCGGGGCTCTGTGAACCAGTCATTTTGGAGGGGGCGGGGCTTGGGACGGAGCAGCAGGAATGTAATTGGCTGTTGAGGCTGTTCTGGCTGTCAGTCAGCGTCTCCGTGGTGAAGAAATCGTCCCATTTGGGAGGATCGGAGGAGCCACTTCCTGCAGCCTCAATCATCTTCTCGGTTTCCTTTATCGCCTTGTTCACCTCCTCCGTCATCCGTTTTGTATCCTCCTTTCCTTCGTTCTCCTCCTCCTTCACCAGTTTTGCATCCTCCTTTCCTTCGTTCTCCTCCTCCTTCACCAGTTTTGCATCCTCCTTTCCTTCGTTCTCCTCCTCCTTCACCAGTTTTGCATCCTCCTTTCCTTCGTTCTTCTCCTCCTTCACCAGTTTTGTATCCTCCTTTCCTTCGTTCTCCTCCTTCACCAGTTTTGTATCCTCCTTTCCTTCGTTCTCCTCCTCCTTCACCGGTTTTGCATCCTCCTTTCCTTCGTTCTTCTCCTCCTTCACCAGTTTTGTATCCTCCTTTCCTTCGTTCTCCTCCTCCTTCACCAGTTTTGTATCCTTTCCTTCGCTCTCCTCCTCCTCCTGCAGCTGATCATCTTCCTCTTCATCATTCGACTCGGTGCAGTCCACAAAGTTGCGACCACCAGGCTGCGCGTCTGTGACCGTCTCCACCACAGACACAGGGGGCGCTGTCTTCTGAGGACTCTGAGCTTTCACTGAGAATTGCAGATCAAAAAGTAAAAAAGGTGTGAATGCTAATCAATACCTCGTTAATGCTAGAAGTTAAAAACAATGACGCACCGGTCTGTACGTGTTGGTCCAGCGCCGTCTTCTTCCTCACTGGAGCGAGGTCCCGCCCGTCAAACAGCCCGTCATCGCTGTCTGAGTCTGATCAGGAAAGAATTAATACTTTCAAAACATATGCGGACGATGAAGTTAGTTTAATAAAGCCGATATTGATCATTGATGAAATGATGTGTCTTTTTGTTGTCCCTGATCACATGACATCAACATAGTTATGGTATGTTTTAACAATCGTTTCAACACGGTGACCTGTAAACAAGCACCAGAGCTACAGAGACATTCACCGACGTGCTGTTGTGCAGAGCACCTGTTGTGGTTACACGTGTGTGTGTGTGTGTGCGTGTGCGTTAGTCTCACCGTATGTAGGTCGCTCCGCCATGCAGCGCTTGAGGACTCCCAGAGGTTTGTATACGGACGCTGCTTCATCAGACCGGCTCCTGCACATCAGCATCAACCTGTTCAAACACACCGTGACGACGTCAGTACGGCTGTCCGACAGCTTCAGGCACGATTATGAATGTGATCAACACGCCAACGTGTGCATAAAACTGGTTACATCTCTTACATTCTTGTTGTATTCAGATAAAATTGCAAACGTCTACAGAAGGGAGACATTGGCCTCCGATTGTACAGCTTTAAAAGTTGTCATATGAGGTTAAGTGAGTTAATTAGCATTCATTATGAGAATGAAAACACTCACATCTGTGTCACCTCAGTCAGCGTCCGACCGATGGGGATAACACTGGGGTAGATGTGGACTGGCTGGAGGTAGGACAGGAAGTTTTTAATCTGAAAATCAGAGAGGAACATTAAACATGTGTGTGGACAAACAAAGACATGACTCATTAAATCTATTTTATTAAAAATGAAACAGTGAAAAAGTCTTGTTGATTATTAGCTGAGGAGAACGCTACAAGCTTCTAGACTTGTGTATGTAACTCATATACTGTCCATGTGTAACCACGGTCGAGTAACTCTGGTTTAATAATTTAAATAAAAACATGGAGGTACCTCTGAGTAGGAGGAGTGGAAACTGAAGCAGGCTCGGTAGGAACTGGCTCCTGTTCTGGAAACAACAACAAAAAGGCGAATTTAGGGCTCATGAACCAAACTTAATGCGATTTATAATGAATCATTTCTCTTTTGCCTAAAAGATGAACGTATGTAATCAGACCTTCTCAGAGAGTTAGTACTTCCACAAACTCGTTGAGACGTTTGAACCTGCGCTCACTTTATTATAACGTTGGTTCTCTTCATCCTCTCTCCGAACCACATGGTGGACGGTTTGATGCTGATGATGCGAAGAGGAGTCCCGTCGGGGGCTGAGCAGCCGCACGGCAGCCGGCTGCCTTGTAAAAACTCCTCATCCTGCACGCACACACGCACACACACACACACACACACACACACACACACACAAAAACAGGGTTCAATGAAGGAGTTGACGAAGAACAACGGGCGTCATGGGCAGTGGATCGGAGACTTTTGAAAGTAGTTCCGAATTATATCTTTTAGAGATATAAAATCTAAAAACCTTGTTTCCCTGTGCCCACATGTTGCTCAGCAAAACCTGAGAGAAACCCTACGTGTGTCTGTGTCTGTGTGTGTGTGTGTGTGTGAGAAAGAGGTCTAGAGGAGGACCTTCGGGTGTCGACACGCGTGAATCTGCGTCCTGCGGTCGGTCGTCACGTAGCTCAGGATCTCCGGCATCTTCTTGAACATCGCCAGACTTCTGACATGGATCTGAGAGCACAATCGTAAACACACGACACGTAAACGTTGAACACATAAGCGTGTTCATCAGATTACAGCGCGTGGACAGAAAGGTGTGTGGTTTTAATGCGTTACCTGTGTGTTGAACTCCTCTCCCAGGTTGGTAAACAGGTATTCATATCCATACGCAGCTTTACAGTTCAGCCACACGACGTGATATGAACTCTGACTGATCCAGTTTCCAACAAGCTCTGAGATTCCGTTCAGACAGACCTCCTGCACACACACACACACGCACACGCACACGCACACACACACACACAGTTAAATCTTTCGGTTTTTCTCTGCGAGATGAATCCGATTCAGAAGCTCTCCTCAGTATTCCAGTTTGGACTCCAGGATATCCCTTTATTGAATCCTGTCCCCATCTCCAAAACGTACCCGAGTGGGAATCTGGTAGAACCGTGGGTCATAGAAAGTAGAGTCCAGATAAACACTCTGAATATCCTTCACTCTGCGAGAGAAACGCGACACAAGAAAGCTTTAGTGGACAGAACACATGCTCCAGAACGTCTGTGACTATTAAGAGAATCTACGAGACAGATGTTCATCGGGACCGACCGGCTGCCAGAGTGCAGATGTTCTATTCTGGAGACGTCTCCAGCTGCAAACCTGAAGTCTCCTGTATACAGCACGGCACCCTGGGAACCCTCAAACAGGAACCTGCAGAGAGGAACACACCGTTTCACACAGATCCTGTATTTTGTGTATTCCTCGGCCTCTTGAGAAGAGTTAAATGTGTATTCTTAATGCACATTAAAGCCAATTTACTTTGTTTACATCATGAAACTACTGGAGGTCTGAGGAGAGGTTATGAGTGCTTTTATCTTTCAACACTTAGAAACACATAGAAAATGAAGAAGTATTTAAAAACGTTTGGACTTGCATAACAGAGCCGGGACAGTGGGCTGCAGGAAGCAATGTGACCACAATCTCTTCTTTCTGTCGAGGAGATACCAGACAAGAAGATCAGGGACACAACTGACGACGTGAATCTCCACATCTGAAGGGAACAATCCTCAGGCTTTACCTCTCCAGAGGCCTCGTCAACCAGAGACATCTGAGTGGGGCTCTCCAGCTCTAAGGGAACCTAACACAGATCATCCACCAGTTATTCACCACACTGCATACACAGAGAAAAAACAAAGTATTAGAGGAGACTTACTATGTATTCCTCCCAGAAAGAGTACTTGGGGTTGCTCAGCAGAAGCTCTTTGGTCACAAAGGAGCAGTAAAGCCTGACTGTACGACTACAAACCAGGAGAGGATTCATTAGTACAGATCATTACTGATATTACTGTGTAGAGCATGGAGGCATTGCTCTCACCCACAACTCATAGTCGCTCTCTCTCTACCTCTCTCTCTCTCTCTCTCTACCCATCTCTCTCTATCTACCTACCTCTCTACCCATATCTCTCTCTCTCTCTACCTACCTACCTCTCTGTCTCTCACTATTTTACTCCCTCTCTATCCCCCTCTATCTACACCTCTCTCTCTATCTACCTCTCTCCACTCTCTCTGTCTCTCCCTCTGTCTCGCTCTCTTTATTTACCCACCTCTCCATCCATCTATCTCTCCAAGTAAACTTCACCTGAAGTGCAGCTTTCTCTTCAGTATTGGTCCTTTCAGTCCTTTCATGTGATCTGTTAATAAGATAAAAACAGATCAGAGGCACGTGCACTCTGTATAACAAGCCTCTGTGAATTAAACATGTTATTCAGTGTTACCAGTGTTACAGGCTCACCTTTGTGACAGTGGGAGAGGAAATATGCCCGGGCATGTAAGTTCTCCCGGTCGAACCGGTCCAGAGAAACGGTGGGATACTCCTTCATTCTGCCCATAAACGAACTCATCTTCACGAACCTTTCTGTGATAACGTTGTGCCCAGAGGAGAGAGCATATCTAGTTAGTTTAGCATCGTCTGTTTTGTTTTCGTTTGTCCCGCCCACCAATTTTACGACATCTTTCTTCTTCTTCTTTCTTTTTTGAAGTTTATTGGCGGTTGGCAAACAATGAATTGGCACATTACCGCCACCAACCGGTCTGGAGTGTGTTGTAAAATAATAAAGAAAAGAAAAAAGAAAGAAAAGAAATAAGAAACAAAGCAAAACTAAAATACAAAAAATATGTTTACACTTTGCTTTTGTCTTATTGAATCCGTGTTAACTTGACACATGCTTCCTTTTTTTCTAATAATAATAATAATAATAATAACTTTATTTATATAGTACCTTTAAAAACAGAGTTTACAAGTGTTTTGACAGACAAAGCAGCAAAAGCAAGGCGATAATAACAATAACAGAACGCTCAGGGAGACAGTTGATACAATAAAAAATTATATATATATATATATATATATATATATATTTAGTAAAATCAACAAATAAAAATAAAACAGAAAAGCGACAACATATTATATATATATATATTATTATATATTCTCCAACGTCGAGACAACACATTGTGCTTCAGAAGGAAGAGGGAATGTGAGGACCGTGATGTCCACAACGTCAAAGTTTATGCACATTAAGGTGTTCTGGACTCCATCCACGAATCATTATGATAATATAACGGTAGCCTGTCAACACACACTATACTAGGCACAGATACATCCCCTTTGAAGATGAAAGTGACCTCGTTGTTTTGTTTCCAATTCAGGATTTTTTTGAAACTTCACATGATTATTATATAAATGATGTTGATTTTGTAGTTAAAGATGTCATTTTACCATATTTAGCCATTGGTTTAATGAGGAGAGATTCACTGTAACCTATCATGACCTGTTTAAAATACGTTTTTGTTGGATTAAACACTAGGCCTGTCACACTCTCCTCATGTGATGTAACATGAGGGGGGAGATTATCCATGGAACCCACTCGCTCTCACATCTGAGGTAACATATTGCTTTACTTAGCTGCTTGGAAAATGAGTGATTTATGCTTTATTAACTTGTAATTGAACCCCTTGGTGCTGCTCAGAGAAACATACAAAGCTGAAGGAACTACACCCTGCTCTACAGACAGCAAGGCAGGTGAGGAGTCTAATAATAAATTACATTATACTTATGCTTCAGTAAAGTTACAGTCTGTTTTCAGAGAGTGTATGATATCCTCACACCAAATTCATGACGATTTAATTTAATCTCTGAAGTTACTAGAAAAAAAATTCACTAAAACTAACTCAAACTTGTACTTCTCTGTTTTAATGTGTGGCATGTCACCTTTTTTTAACTGTAGAAAACAGCTGTTGGTAAGTAAAACACTTACTAATGAACGAAAATCTGTGCAGTATAAATACACTGTGTAATACTACAACTAGTCAACTATTGTCTGTAGATATAATATTTTAGTTATTGTAGATTTTTTACTTTTTTACTTGTTTTATATTCTTTACTGTTTTATTATTATTACTTATTTACCTATTTATAATACTTGTTTTGATCTTGTTTTTTTACTATGTTTCTATATATATATATATATATAATAAATTAGCATATTAGCATATTAGCATCCGCTGTTAAATGTCCTGTTTATTGAATGGAGTCTGGTGTGAACCTCCTATAGGCCTCAACCATACAAACCGTACTTTTGCTGTCGGCTCAACAGTAATTGAACTCTCCTTTAACAGCTTGAACCGAAGCTACCGGGCTTATTCCCTTTAATTCATAGTCGACCCTATTATGTCTGAAGTTACACCGGAGTCAACACGGAGGTTTATAAGGCAAGTGGGCCTCTAGTAGAAAAACGTTGGTCTTTAAAATGTACTGATTCTTTTTTGGGTGGTTAGCTTAGCATTGTTAGCAGCCTGCTTCACAGTTGGCCTTGTAAGTTAACGTCAGCTAGCAGTAACGTAAAGTGAAGGTATGAACGTCAACGTTTAGCTTATCGTTTATCGTCCTCGTTTACCGGGGTTGTAGTATTAATAACACACGGTAACATATGGTTAGGTGGCGTTAACTCACACGGCTGTTTGTGTTAAAGTTAAAGGTGTTTGCTTATCTCTTAGCTAGCCAGGTGAGCTATTTACTAACCATGGTGTTGGGTGTTTGTGCAGATTTGATCTCTTAACTTCCCAACAACAACAAGCTGCTAATGTTTTGACTGTAGCTGCACAGTATATACACTAATATATACATTAATGTTAGTTTAACCCATCGGTATCTGCTCATTCTTGCCTCTACTTTAGTCGCAGTGCTCGGTACTGACTGTCACTGGACCCAGATGGGACTGACCCAATTCTGTGTGCATTAATTAAGAAACAAAGAGTATATAAGTCCTTGAAAAAGGCATTAAATGATCTTAATTGCAGCTTATTTTCAACGTGAACCTTTTATCTGGAGCTGAAAGGAGTTGATTAACCAATTAGTCCATCAACAAAACTAATAAGCAACTATTTTGATTATTAGTTAACTATTTGTGTCGTTTTTAACTTGTAAATTCCAAGAAATCAATGCTTTTTGATTCTTAATTGTGATTGACTTTGATTACTATGATTGTAAATTGAATTTGGGAATGCTTTTCATAGCTGAATAGCTGAATATCTTTGGGTTGTTGGTTGTTGGTTGTTGATGTGACAAAACAAGACATTTTCAGCATATTTCGCTACTGGTTTGACATTTTATAGATTATCTGAAATTTAAGGAAATAATTGATATGTTGAGCAACAGATTAAAGTTAACAGTAACTTTTCTAAAGCTTACCTATCTGCCCAAATGGACGTATTCCCCTTTGTATTGACTTTCTATACTAACCAGACTGAATAAATAGTTTCCTATATTTGTTTAGTTTGAACGGTCTCTGGAGGTGTCGTTACACCGGTTTTCAATGTGAACCAAATATTTTTCTTCTTAGCTCAGTTAAGTTGTTTTTAAGGAGCCTAGTGAATCACAAGGCTCTGGAGGAATGTAGCTGCAGGACAGTTTTATTCTAGCTCATAATGAAGCTCTTGTTTTCCACACTGTGTTTTTCTGCTGAGAAAGCTCTGCGAAGGGGGTTTGTTTCCTTTCCTGCTGCCTTCTGACCTAGAAAGGAAGCAGCAACTGCTGCTGCCGTCTTTGTGAAAACGGGTGTGAAACTCTTGTCAGAGGAATATATTTTAACCTCTCTCTCGAGGTGTTGTTGAGGATTTCATAAGCCTTCCTAAAAAAAGGCTTTTGTTGTGTCCGAACATGAGTCGATGCCACCGGCTGTGTCTTGATACTGCTGTCTGCGGTCTAGTTCTGTCATTCCTGGAATATGATCGAATTCTGAGAGTCGTGAGCAGACGATTTAAAAAATGATGATGTAGGAGAATGCACATTTATTGCATTAAATTAGGGCTCAAACTGAAAAGCTCGGGCCTGTAAAAAGTACTTTTACATCCTCTGAAAGTTATTCAGGTAAAAAATAGTTCCCAGATCAGGCAGTGAAGGACTGCTCCTGTCTCTCTCTTTAAATACATCATCTATCGTATAACATAAGGTCTCTACCTTAATTAGAAACCGAACCACGCTCCTCACAGAGTCTGTCGTCTGCTCTGGAGCTGGAGGACGGATAGTTTTTGTAGAGTAAGTACATCAAACAACACGGAGATTTACGTAGCATTTCTAATGTCAGATAAGGTCTAAGAAATGGCCATCGTAAGTTCCCAGAGCCCAGTGTTGCGTCATCAACTGTCCAACCCCTAAATATATTCAGTTTATCATATAAATCGGTCATATATTTGACATCTGAGAGGTTGGAACCGGAGAATGTTTGTGGAGTTTTTGCTCAAAAAGTGAATCAATCATCAAAGTAGTCGCTGAATCGAGA
>CM051709.1:17161824-17274324 GCA_028022725.1 Lycodopsis pacificus
AGCTCGGCACATTCACCGTGTGAAAGAGCTTTGGTTTGCAGACACCGTTTACATATGTAGCTGCTTTAGTGATCCTGAACGAGTAAAACAGAGAAGATGAAGTAAAGCAGGACTTTGTCTGCAAAAGGCATCTTTGCACTTAAGTGGACCGACTGGACTTTTCAAACTGGAATCTAACCGTTTTGAAGTCATAATTGATTTATCTGGGGGTTGTTTTCTCGATTGGGTGTTTGTGTGTTAGAATGCTCATTTTGGTGGTTTAATCTTCTGGTCGATTCCCTGATTTAACTAAACGTTTCAGGCCAAAAAGAAGTAGAGACAGTTAATCTCCATCACTGCCAAAAATCTAATTCTGGTGTCGGGTTTGATCTCAAAGTGTCAAAGCTTCACACAATCTTAAAGGAAGAGCCTCACATTATTCTACATGTCAACAAATCTGTGTCAGTACGCATCTCAATATTTAAAAAAGGCAAAATATAGAACGAGACCAGACTCTTCCTTTAAGCTCGTCTCAGTTATTGTTTCTGCAGTAAACCAGACAGTGAAAAACTAAACCCGTCTCAACTCGCCACGACTTTAGGATTGTCCAAGCCATGAGTTCCTTTATTTTGTTGAATAAATATGTACCCAGACTGCCTCTATACTTTCTTTTCCAACTGTGTGACTGAGTTTTCAGACTCTTTGGGAAAAAGTGAAATTTTAATTATGGTGAAAGTGCAAATGAGCAACTTTGGGTATCTAATTAGAACTTTAATTGTATCCATAAATGTATATAAAACTTTTTAAAGTGTTTTCCCACAACATAATGACTGTTAGTCAACTATCTGAAGTTACTTTGTCTATGTGAAACTAAATGTTTGTTTTCAGTAGATCTACAGAGAAAAGATGGACTGTAAAGACCTCCGAGAAACTTGACAATTAATGTCAGTCATCAATTAACTGTTTAATTTTGGCTGAAGGACAACATCAATAATTTGGTTAAATAAATCAGTCACAACCATTGTTACAAAGTCTGTTTAACACAAAGCACTCTTCATGAGTTCATTTATTTGGCAGTTTAAAGATAAATCTGAACTTCAGTCAATCAAAAATATCTGCATAAAACTCCACAGTTCAGCTTTAAAACAAACAAAATCAGAACATTTAACTTCAGGAACGAGCAAAAAAAATAAAGTCACTAAAATTTAGTCAGCTGCAAAAAAAGCCTGTTAGAATAGAAACCAACCACAGGCTGACGAACACATTACAAACTGAACAGACGTTCCCCAACAAGTGAAGAGTGGTGAACTGTAATGTCCTCCAGAGGGCAGCAGAGTCAACACATGTTGACTCTTCATGTTGGGAAACAGTTCAGTTCACTCTGAAGGGAGATTACATTTGTACTCGTGAGTGGAAAAGAAAGGCGTCGAGGTTCCATACGCTCACAGGTGTGGTCATCCTGTATGGACCCGAACAGTAAGCTACCAAACGGCTGTTATGACTATTAAACGGATAGAACGTGTAAAAGGTGAGGTTGTGACGGTGTGCTCAGACAAAGTCCCTGGACCTCTTGATGGCACAGCAGAGCATCATGCTGAAGATCATGCCGAAGATCTGAGGAGGAATAGAAAGGGTTAAACATTAGAGTTACTGTATTAGCTGAAACTAAAGAGACTCGAGATAAAGCAGGTGCGTCCTCCACAGACTCACCATGATGACACCGATACCGATGCCGACCCCCCCGATGATGTGCAGCTTGTTGTTGAACATCTGGTCGATGACTGCTGGACAGGTCTGAAGGAACAACAGGAAGGAGGAGTGTTTGGGAGTGGAATTAAATGCATTTCATAAGAAGCAGCAGGGGGCGGGAAAACAAAACAAAACAGGAAGTCAAAGAATCCATTAGATCTGATTTGTAGGCAACTTGTAGTTCAAAGACCACGTTTGGATTCATTTATACGCGTTTAGGAGGTTAAATATATATTTATGTGGAAGTGTGTCCATTGTATTCTATCCTTTTTTATGTTTGATAAGTGCTTCAGAAATAACATAAAAATGCATAAAAAAAGATGTTTTTAGATTAAACCTTCGTTTGCACAACATGACACCGATAATTAGGATTTTCTACTAAACTAAACGCGGTGTCAATCAGATCTTCAATCAGGTGACCCACGAGTTCATGACGTCAGAGAAGATCGTCAAATCTAACCGGCACGTTAGTGTGGACCGATGTGGACCGGCTCGCCTCAAACCAACCATGTGACCGGAGACTCCTACGCCGTCTGTGTGTTGCCTTACCGTGGTGACGAGGGTCTCCAGTCCTTCCTGCTTGGGGCAGATATCTTTGGCGGCATCGAACACCGTCCCCGCGGGACCGCAGCAGTTGAGCTGTGAAGAGGAAACAAGAACAAGAGGAAATACAGACCTAAGATTAGCACTAAACACAAAGAACCGGAACTAGTTCTGCAGGAATTTGGCCGAAAACCAAAGTATTGAAATGAAGTGGAGGAATTGAAATATTGCCCTGATGATGGTGATGGGTATTAAGTTGTTGCAATAGACCATTTGTGTGTGTGTGTGTGTGTGTGTGTGTGTGTGTGTGTGTGTGTGTGTGTGTGTTCTCACTCCAAAGTGGATGAGACGCAGAGTCTCCTTCAGTGCTTCCTGTCTGGTGTTTTTGTAGTTGTCGTAAGTCTGCTTGTAGAACTCTGTGACATCGTCCACCACCTGAACACACAAAGAAAAACACTGCAGACTCTGCCAGCTGACAACAGAGTGAGTGTGTGTGTGAGTGTGAGTGTGTGAGTGTGTGTGCGCGTGTACCCTGTCCTTGTTGGAGAGACCCCAGATCCCAGCAGCCACTTCCACAGCGAAGATGAGGAGCAGGAAGAGGAAGAACTAAACGGGAAAACAAGTGAGTCAGAACTGTACTTTACGAGCTCTGGAGTCACCTGGTTCTGACATTTAGTGTCGATATATTTTCCAAAATACTCTGTTCACGTGCTGAACATGAAGAGTGACTCACCAATCCCAGCATGCACGGCGACTCTTTAATGGCACCGCAGCATCCCAGGAAGCCCACGATCATCATCAGAGCGCCCGCCGCAACCAGGATGTACACGCCTACAGAACGACACGATACCGTGATGACGGTGTTTGTTAAAGTATCAGAATACTTCCGCTGTGTTGTTGTACTTCCCTCTAGTTGTGGTTATGAATAATATTCAACAAATCACAAATTACTGTAGAAACTAATTACAAAAATGATTTCAGCATCTTTACTGTCCTTTGATGCAGTTTTCATGCCGATGAATCATTTTTTTAAAATGGGATCATCAAGTCATCAACCACACAAACATTCCTCCTCCCAAGCAATCATTAAACAATCCTCTGTCGCCTCACTGCCCAGAGGATTGTTCACTCATCAGTTTGATGGAAGCGAAACACAAAGAGTGACGGGAGGGAGGAAGGGAGTCTCTTCCTGCGAGTTCCTCGGAGAAACAAAGACGACCCTGTGAGGAGAAGAATGAAAGCCGTGTGTCGCGTTGACCTCAGCTGCCTCGTCTGCTCGTTCCTGTTGCAGCGCTACCGTCACATCTGACCTGATAAATAACTGTGCACGTGGTTATTGGGTCAACTCCTGTTTAACATGTAAACTATCCGACAGCTACAGCACTGTGAGAGCGACATCTCGTGTAGAAACGTGTGCCAAAGAGAACCAGTTTAGGTTTAATAATAGGCTCGAGTGGCTGAGGCCTTACCGGTGAAGAAGACTGTAGGAGAGTCATCTCCTTGAAACAGTCCCTTGGTCCTGGAGTCAAAACGCAGCCAAAGGCCCACAGCCAGCACCCCGGTACCTGCTAGCTACATGAGACACAGAGACAGAGAATGACAGGGTCAGCAGATTTCATTTGGCCATAAACTAAATTCATGGGATCACCAAAGTTATTTCCATTCCTCCCGTGAGGAGCGTGATGGTCTGTATCAAGACAAACCATCTCCTGCAATAGCTGGTGAGATGCCTCAGTCTCACAGGAAAACACTGTGCTGGATCCCACTGAAGGCCAACGGAGGAAAAATGAAGCCAAACATGCTGCTTCACATTCCCCACACACACACACACACACAGTCCCGAATACCAAACCCACCCACTAGAACCTGATCAACAAGCCCATCTTCTAGTACAATAACGCGTCTTTGTTTATCCATAACATTGTTGTATTACGTTATACATTGCAACGTAACGGTGAGAGTCATCTTGTGTGTGTGTACATGACTCTTCCAGTGTTGACCTCAGTAATAACCCACTGGAATGACTTCCATCATGTGTTGTTGTGCAACAGCAGGCGCGAGGATTCTGCCGCAACACGTCCTCCGTCAGTCGGATGACCATGAATCACCGGACACATCACAACAATGTGCACCCACCTTAGCGTAGGGGTGTAAAGGCTTACATTTCTGTTTCATGCAACATATGCAGACAATAGCATGAAGACCTTTCACTCTGACAGTGAAGCCGTGGAGTCTTTTGGATTAGCACTTGATATAATCTTGTTTTCACTACGTCCTGGCTGTAAAACGCTTGCGTGCTGAATGATAAATATATTGGTGTGAACGTACAGTAAAAGCACTCAGGAGAGTTGTGCGTTTGTGTCGTCAAAGGCAGCGATGAGCCGTCTTAAAGATGGAAGACAACACCCTGGAGGTTCACATTAGCTCTCATTAACCACAAGAAGACACTCTCTCTCTGCAGCACCAGTAAGTGCCAAGGCAACAGAGAAATGAATTATTGCTGACATGTTTGGCAGCTTTTATGAGCTAGTTAAAGAGTTTCTTGTAAACTAAATATCCTCCAAGACAATGTGGATCGTGGGAAATGTAGTCTTTTAGAACCAGGAACATTTCAGAATAAATAAACTGATGTAATCTGATGTTTATGCCTCGCTCTTCGGTTGTTACCTCATGTGTCCTCTCATAGTTGTCTGTGCAATCATTACACACTGACGAGCAGTTAAAACAGTCATTAAACGAGGACGCAACAGTCACTGTGAGCAGGTCATAATGGTAATGACACAGCAGAGAGTGTGCTTATTTGGGAATAAATCTATGTGTTGAAGAACTTCGAGTGACTTCACACCTCCTCTGGGATTACAAACAATAATTTCCTTTCTAGTTCTACAGCGAATGTCAAACCCTTGTTTATCTTTTGGGATCAGATTCTGTGCAGTGCTGAATGTTTTCAACTCAAGAAAACAGTCAAGTGGCTCTCTGTGAAGAGTCAACCATGTATCTCAGACACTTACTTGCTATGAAAATAAAGATTATAATCATTATGGAATTTGCCTACTCGTTTAATTGAATAAAATGTCAAGAAGTGACTTTAAAGTCCTTTTTTTGTTGGACGAGCAGCCAGATTTACAGTGAAAAAGCAGCAAAGTGTCACATTTGAGAAGCTGAAACAACTGAATATTTGACATTAAGGCTTCATAAATGACTTAAAAATAATACTTATTATCAAAACTGATATAGAATGACATTTATCTTGATAACCAGCTCATCCACTGTATTTATTGTAATTTTCCAAAAATAGTGACTGAGACTAAATCAAATCTACCAAGAACACCATGTGTGTTGTAACGTCCTGGCAGTCTGCCTGACAGCAGGTGAATGTAATCGACCAATCCTGCTCTATAGTTTCCACTGGGAGCACATTTCCAGCCCCAAAACATTCAGGAATTGATTCATGAATTCAGCTGAAGATAAAGTTTGTAACCCTGAGAGAGCCAGCTCAAAATAATTGTCAAAACATTCTAGAAAATAAGTTTTAAGCTAAACTGGATTTTAACCAGAATTTAAACACAAGTTAAGCAGCCTCTCACCTCAAACAATATACAGCAACACGCTCCTCAAACTAACACTTGTTTTCACTTCCCTCCTCTTACTGAATCACGTTTTAAAAGCTAAATATCCTCAGGGCCTCACATATCATGTGTAAGTGACACTACGTACCCAGAAGAGAAAGTTGAACACAAACACCATGTATTTGATACACTGCAGAGCTCCCATGGCTTCAAGGTTTAGAGGTTTTTAAGAAGAAAATCCAAACACAGTGTCCTTCTCTGAGTTACACCGTCTTCTTTGTGGGAGGACAACAAATAGAGCCGGGTGAGAAGTATTTTTTGGGAACCACACCCTTGCATGGCTCACCTGGGTATACATAGGGAGAGGAAGGGGGGAGGGACTGAGTGGAGGAGGGAGGAGGAGTGGGAGTGAGGAGGTGTGGGAGGGGTATTCTCTTCCAGCAGAAGTGTGTGTGTGTGTGGCTTGAGGTTTAAATCAGAGCAGGTGAATGCAATTATCAAGCAGGTGACTGACTGAGAGAACTCAGGATAAAGAAGCAGACATTTTGAATATTTAGAATTATTCCATGATATATTACATTAAAAATGACTTGATTACATCACCAGAGAAGACAGAGAGGGTACTGATCATTGAATTATTTATGAATAACTAAACTGGTATCGTAAAAAAACAATATTCTGAGACCAAACAAGAAGCATAAAACAATGTGGATGAAGAGAAATGAAGCTTCACAGGTGTGTTCACACACACGCACACACACAGACAGACAGACAGACAGACACACACACACACACTGAGGTAACTGGAGCTCCTCTCCCAGTAGACCCAGTGAAACCAACAACACTAGCTTTGTGTCCGAGCCTCCCCCGTCTCTCACTCCCTTCACTCTCTCTTCTCCGCCATGAGCTATTCTGTTTGGCGAGTTGGCAGCGTTCTAGTTTAGATATGGCAATAGCCACATAATTGAGATATGCATGATTGCATATCCAACTACTATATTATAAATGAGTGGTCAGAGAGACAATAAGGGAAGTAGGAGTGGGCAGGAAGTCAATCAAAATGTCTCAGTTTTTACAGTCAACATCTTCGACAACCTGTTAACATCTGTGTTAATGTATTTACAGCTGCATGTTGTCCGTCCTATTGGCTCATGAAGCCGAGCTCGTCTATAATAAGTGGTATTTCCTGGTGGGAATGTCCTCTATCTTAAAATGTGAACAAGAGATGGCTGCACAGATAAACAGAAAAGACCAAAAGAGATGTACAAATCCATCAAAAGCCCACTGGTACAAATTCCAAACATGATTAATATGAGTGTTACATATGTAAGAAAAACCACAACAAAACAATCCTTAGTTCGGATAAAAGTCCACCAACTGTGAGACTATGGTGTACACTATGCTAACATTGATGGTGGCAAAATGTTTCTCGTGATGAAATGTAAATACTTACGATCAATGATTTGGGAGTTGTCTCGGTCAGAATACACAATATTGTATTAAAAAAACACAATATAGCAATAAAACACTTAATAAGAATAAAGACACATGTTGGTCAGTATGTTTACATTAGTTTAACTGAAATAATATCTTAAATTCCTCATGAATTAAATACATGAAATTACAGTAATGTCATGAAAATGTCCACTTTACAACCAAGAAGAAATATGGTCAAGTTTAGTTCAAATAAAGCAGTTCAGTATTAAATTGATGTACACATTAATGCACCAATGATTATGATCCAATAATATAATATATATATATCATTATGATGTATGATGTATATAATACCAGTCTGCATAATGACTATTCTTACTTTTGGTACTTTAAATATTTGTAAGTACAAGTGACGTTAGAAGTAACGTTCGGCTATCAAGTAACGTTAACGTAAAATTTAATTAAAGTAACTATACAAGTACCTCAAAAGTACTAATGTTACTTAAGTATATATAACGTTACTTCCACATACCTTAGACAGAACTATCATTATACATATACATTTGTTGACAATATTGACCTTTACATTGGAATTAAATAACCGTGTGAGCAAGTGTTAGCAGGAAACGTTAGTATTAAACTAGCTTACTTTTGTCAATATTATTTTAAATATCTTAAAATATCTTACCCAGAAGACGAAATTAAAGATGAAGAGGGCGTACTTGACGCACACTTCCCAGCTGCTAAGAGCAGTCATCACTACGGTGTGCCTTAACGAAGTTAGATCGAAATAAAACTGTCAAATATCTGGAAAATCTCTCGCCGTTCTTCCGTTATTTTCGGATCTGAAACGTTCGGCTCGGTTCGGATGCGTTCGATGGTTTCCGCCAATTGTCGGTTGGGTGGAGCAGGGTTGGACAGAGCTCGCGCGCTCAACAGATGTCGCTCTGCGTGACCGCGCGCGCGCGTGCCCGGTCGGCTGGGAGGCAACAGAGAACGTCAACGGCTGAACACCCACAGCCGTTTTTGTCACTCTTTGCTTCTTTTGTTCCTCTTAGCTAACCAAACGTCCTTTGATGAAGAAAAACAATGTAATAAATCGAATAAAAATCGAATAAAAACCATAAAAGTAACAGAGAATAGGCCAAAATACTGCACAAGTGAACTAGGAGTGAATAAATATAATAGTATTGAATTATAATCATTGATGCATTGATGTGTACATCACTTGTGAATTTCATACCAGCATTACTATTATTATTATTGTTGTTATATACTTGTGATTACAAGTTATTGAATCTGAGAACCTCTGAAGTGAAGTTAAGTAGTTTTATGACAGTTGTTTTGTACGTTAAGATAGATTTGATGATGCATTTTATATGTTTTTTAACGCTGTGTGTGTGTGTGTGTGTGTGTGTGTGTGTGTGTGTGTGTGTGTATGTGTGTGTGTGTGTGTGTGTGTGTGTGTGTGTGTGTGTGTGTGTGTGTGTGTGTGTGTGCAGCTATATTCTCTCGGTCTCTTTGGTGGAAATGTGACTGTTCTTCTTCTGCAGAACAAAGGCGACAGTGTGACCGGCCAGCCCACGATGTTTTGTTTGCAGCTGCACACAAACACACACTGATGATGATGATGAGGATGAGGAGGATGAGGATGAAGGAGCACAGCCCGACCAAGCTGACCAGAACCGAGGGAGTAAATTAATTCTAAACATCTTTGACGAAACTAAGTAAAAGCTTCCAGAAACATTTGTCTTCAGCAGTATGAGACGGACATATGGGGCTGATGTGCTTTCAAAAAAAAATATATATATATTGATTTAACTTTAACTTGATTAATGATGATTATTATATATATATATTATTATATTATGTGTGTTAAAACAAAACTACTTCAGATGCATTTCAAAGACTCTGAACAGGTGTAACCGTTTATGTGTAAGAGAAAGGTTTGGTTTGTTGTTGTTAAGAATGACTGCAGCCTCCTCCTGTAAACCCAGAGTCTGTGTGTCTATGGTGTCTTGGTCTTCTTACTGAGCTGGATAAAAGACTGAGTCTGTTCCTCTGTAAAACAACACTGCCTTCATCTCCTGCACGGGGTGTGTGTGTGTGCGTGTGCGTGTGTGTTTGTGCGTGTGTGTGTGTGTGTGTTTTGGTTGAACTTGGCGTTCATCTCTGCATCCATTTACAAAGCTCCCCTTCAAAGCTGCAGCCATGCAGCATCTCTCTCTCTCCCTATCTCTGTCATTCTCTCTCTCTCTATCTATCTCCCTCTCTCTTTCTGTCATTCTCTCTCTCTCTCTATCTATCTCTCTCCCTCTCTCTTTCTGTCATTCTCTCGCTCACATTGTCTCTCTCTCTCCCTCTGTCATTCTCTCTCTCTCTATCTATCTATCTCCCTCTCTCTTTCTGTCATTCTCTCTCTCTCTCTATCTATCTCTCTCCCTCTCTCTTTCTGTCATTCTCTCTCTCTCTATCTATCTCTCTCCCTCTCTCTTTCTGTCATTATCTCTCTCTCTATCTATCTCTCTCCCTCTCTCTTTCTGTCATTCTCTCGCTCACATTGTCTCTCTCTCTCCCTCTGTCATTCTCTCTCTCTCTCTCTTTTGCACATTTTCAAAATGTTTCCAGGTTTCAACACCAAAGTGTGTCATTAAATGATTCAGTATTTACAAACATAATTTGAATAATATCCATAACTATTATATATAAAGTTATTTCTTACATTTGAGGGTAAAGAAGGTAGCCTATAGTCAAGTCATTTAAAATGTACCGCCCTCTAGTATTAACACCAGGAAGCTGCAACAACATTCATCTTACTTTTGATTTTGGAGTGCACTGTCTCTTTAAGCGTCAGCCGGAAGTCCGTCGCTCTTAAGACTTGCGTATGTGACGTTATGTGTTCCTTTCTAAAACTGTTGCCTGACAGTTTAGAATCATTGTTTACAGAAGACTCTCTGATAGAGTAGATGTTTACAAATGGTCACTGTTAATATACAATCATGAAGAAATGCATGCTGGGTATAGCTCCCGACTAGCAGATGTATTTATTGCAATTCACATTTGCATGGATTTTGCATATGCATCAGGTGGCGGTGCCACATGTCTGACAGTAGACTTCCACCTGCGTCATACCACTCTGATTCACCTGTTGAATAAATGTAAAAAAATAACTTATCCAACTCTTTGTCAGCATTATATGTTTTAAATGAGAGTAACCAGACGTTTCTTGGTAATAGATCAGACTGTTATAGACAGCCACATGGTAATAAAACACCATACAACTATAAAACAGATCCTCCCGTGGCACATATCTGTACCAGTTTTTCTATATTGTGCATGTATATTTATATATTGTTGATGTATTTATGAACTGTAAACTTGTTATGAACTTAATCAGAATCAGAACCGTTTAATTGTGAAATATGTTGCACATACAAGGAATTTGACATGGTGGATGGTGCAATCAACGCAAAATACAAGACATGATTTAAAAATAGAAACATATTGAAATGTACAATAAAATATAAAAATATGGTTAACAAACAAATAGGAGTATATTAAAAGTGTCATGTGCAAGGGTAATTAATAAAGCTTTGTTTGAAATAAATAATAAATGAAACCTTCAACTATGGTTCGACATTTCACCATGAAAGGTGTAAACAGTTATTCAGTTGCCTGTTTTTACATGAGGTAATAACCCAGTATCTTCCAGCCAATCAGCAGCGTTCCTCCTCACTGCGCGGACCAATCAGAGCGCTGTGCGCACTGACAGCGCGAGACAGCAGCAGTGTACCTGCTCAGTTGTACTTTAACGGGACGGGAAGAGCTACAAAGTTGTCACCAACTGCTCGGTACCAGTACCGGCATGGCTCGGACCGGCTCCGGTGCGCTCCTTCTCTCGCGCCCAAACATCAAGCTGGACTCCTTCCTGAAGCGGAACACGGAGCGGACGGTGTACGAGCGGATCCGAGCCCACGAGCCGTGCGTGGTGCTATCGGAGACCATCAACAAGGCTTACATGCACGTGGTTCTGAGCGACGAGCGCGTGTACCTCACTGAATACCCGCCGCGCACGCTCACCGAAGCCTTGAGCTTCAGGTGTGTGCGTGACATCGAGCTCGTGAGTTCAAAGAATGATGTTCAACTTTTTAAATGTTCTACTACAGCTGGTCAATTAATCAATTAGGTGATTGGCAGAAAACCAATATCGGCTATAGGACTGTGACGTTATTGATTCACTGAATTCTCCATTAATCTTGATTGAAAAATTAACATTTGGACTATTAAATGTCAGAAATTACTTACTTTCTTCTGTCCAACTAATTGTCAGCAACTATTTTGATTGTTGACTAAACGTTTGAGATATTTATGAAGCAGAAATGTCAAACGTTTTCTATTTCCAGCTTCTAAATTAAGCACATACGCTGTTTTTTTGTTCTTGTTTGAGAGTAAACTTGAAATTATTAATTGTTAAAACACCACATTTAATTAAATATATAACAAAAGTGATTGAAGAACAAATAATCAGTTTTCTATATCTCTGCAACACTTTTGCTGTCCCATAAAGACGCTAACTAATCAGGAAGCCATTATCCTGAGCTTAAACTGAATGTCCCGGTCTAGACTACCAGGGACTCGAAAAAGATTCAAGCTCAATACTTAGGAATAAAACCCTACATAACATGCAGTATCCAAAAGAGAAGCTGTAGCAGAACACGCCTCCTTTTAACGCCTTGTTATGTCACGTAGGTCAGAGGTCAACGGTTTAAATTCCTCCTCACAGAGTTGATCCCGATCTTCATCTCCGTATCATCTCCTCAGGTCAATGACCTCCCAGACTTCCTTCATGGGAAGAACCGGGAACTCTGCCAGCACATTCGAATCACCTACGTCACAGACAAGCCTGCTGTGAGGGGCCACGATTGGCTGAGGAGAGACAGGAAGGCGGGACCTCCTCCCGTAGCCCCGCCCTCTCGCAGAACCAGCCAATGCCCAACAATAACACACACCGTAGAAGGTAAAGAGCTGGTTTTAAATGTCTAATTACCAAAATACTTGACAAACAATTGTCAAAGGTTGCATCTTAGATCACCGTAGGGGGCCAACGTTTGTAAGGGCCGCTGTGGCTGAGGAGGAAGAGCAGCTGATCGTGAAGTCAATGCGGAAGTGTCTTAAAACTTGCATTCTCTTCTACTGACAGGGAGGGGGCGACTCTTCTGGTTTCACAAAGAAGTACAATTGTATAGAAGTCGATGAGAAA
The DNA here is from genome assembly GCA_028022725.1 of Lycodopsis pacificus. Lineage (NCBI taxonomy): Eukaryota > Metazoa > Chordata > Actinopteri > Perciformes > Zoarcidae > Lycodopsis > Lycodopsis pacificus. The sequence goes on from CM051709.1 coordinate 17,174,362, forward strand.
ATGACTCTCTCTTGATTTATTCTGTGTTGTGAGATGTACCGGTCGATCAGCCTCTTGATGGTTGAACATTGCTGGGACAGTAACGTCCCAATAACACGGAGAACTTCTATTTGAGGGAGAAATTCTCCTGTAATTTGCTCCAGTTTTGGAGAAAATGCAAGTTATTTAAGAGTCGTTTTACTTTGAAATCTGTGAAGCCGTTCTTTGTTTCTTGGTTAATTTCCCCTGATACCTTTTGAGTGTAACTTTACACCTGTGTTCCCTGTGTCTTTTATTTCTCCGACAGGATATCCTGCACAGAGGTGAGCATCACACACACACACCCTCACACACACACCCTCTCAGGTTAGTCAGATGATAGCCATTAATGCAACCTGAGATCGGCTGTGGTTGCTTTTACTTTCTAACTCTTGAGTGTCAAACACTCTTTTTGAAGATGGTCCAAAAAGAAGCACACTTCCTGCTTAAGTCTAATAACTGAAAATCTACTTTGAAACGAATGCTAAAGTCTTTTTTATCCACAACTACGGGAGTTATTTGACACTTCAGAGGTCCAGCTGTCCCGCATGGTGTAACTTTATGTGTCTAATTTAGCTTTTTACCCTCCTGCGTGTCCAAAGTGAGCAGCTCAGATTCTGTCTGGGCGTCAGGGAGACAGACGGACTCTTTGAGCTATAAAACCTTTACAGCTGTGTTTATCTGCAGGGCTACAAGAGAGGAGGAGGGTTCAAATGTAGGAGCTTAAATACCTGCATTCATAATGTTTGTATCCTGTATGTGTAGTGTCCTCACCGACGCGACAAAACATTCCACAAAGAGTTCAATCTCATCCCTCCGGTTTCGGCTTGGAAACAGGTAAATAATGCGTGAAGTGAAAGCTGCCTCACTCTATCGGGCTCAGTAATGATCCTCTTCGGGTCGCTCATGACTTATTTAATGAAGAGGGACATGTTTCACCTCCGTTTCCCTGCTGCTCATGGTCATCGTCCACTGGGGAATTTCAACAGGCACCACGATCGTCTCCGACTTATTACCGAGATCCGAATGTACCATGTTTATTGTACATGAGCAACACAAAATATATTTTAGGGCAGCAACCTTCTTTTAATTTGCGAAGTATTGTGTTTTATTATTATTATGAAACAGCCCAAACAATGTGCATCACAAGTTCTTATACTCCTCGTCTTCAATTGGATTGTTTCATCCAAACACAGATTACTTTAAACGGAACATCTTCACATTTAAGAAGCTTTTGCAAACAAAGTATTAAAAGACTAAAATTACACTTTAAATATAAAAATATGTACAGTATATCTGAATTAAAATGAATAAGCTGTGCAGTTTTTAGACGTAGTTTTGTTGATCTTTTCATCTAATTATGATGTGAAAATTAAGGAATTTGTGTCAAGTACCTTCATCCGACTTTTCACTTGAATACACGTTATTTTCTCATTAATTGTTCTGGGTTCTTGACGTCCTGTTTATTATTTGTGCGCGTCTTGAATCCCTCTGCGTCTCAGGGAATGACGAGAGGAAGTGCGATCAGATTTGCTGTCGTTGAACACTGACTTGTTGCCTCGTTACAACGTGTGTGTGTGTGTGTGTGTGTGTGTGTGTGTGTGTGGGATGTAAACGCTGTCTCATGCTTACCTGTCTTTATGCTTGAGTGTAGTTCACCCATGGGGGGTCATTAAACACACACTGAGAGATATTGATGGATCTTTGGGGACTCGGAAGCAGTTGTTATCCATTGGATCGTTACGTTGAAATTACTGAGCAGCCTGTCAGCAACAATAGAAGACACGCTTCGCTTTAATGCTCAATACACATCAGAAAAAAAATGTTAAAACATTAAATGTGAATTTTTACTGCTGTCTTCACTCCTCTATGACAGGCAAGTGGACAAAACAAGACATTAGAGGATGTCTGATAGACAGTTTTCATAATTTTCTTACATTTTATAGGACAAACAACTAACATAATCAACATATTAACGTTCATCCACAATTAAAATGATGCTACTGTGACAGAAGTGAACCTCGTCCATCTCTTTCCTGTTCCTCAGGAGCCCAGGTGAGCTTCCCACGTTGCCACCCACACGTTCTGCCTCGTGTCCAGACCCGGAGACGCTGGGCCTCATCAGGGTCCCACACCCCCCCACTCGGCCTCCCTCCACAGCGCCCTCCCCCACCAGCCCCCCCACCTCTCCTCTGTCGCCGTCCAGTCACAGACTTGACTTCCCCGACACTGGCCAGGTGCAGACTGTCTTTTCTACATTTGGTTTCAAACGTTTGTGGACGCAAAGTGGCTCAGAAGATGAAACCTTCATTGGTGTGTTGATGATGTGTCGGTCCAGGTCCAGAGGGGGATCGGCTCAGTTCTGGCTCGCCTGTTGCGGAGGGACTCTTCGAGCGGAGAGGGGAGGGAGGCCGAGCTGCATCTTTACGCCGTGTCGGATACGTCCAGACTTTACCTCCGTCTGCAGAGCTCCTGGAACAGCTTCATTATTGTGAGGGACTCATTGACGAGCGAGTGCTTTACGACATGATGTGATGGAGGGATGGCTATCGTTTGGATTCTATCAATACTCAATTGATTTATTAATAATTGACATTCCTTTCATTATTCTTGTATGTAATACTCTATCACCTGTAGTTATCCAGTGATTCAGCATTCCTCTACCGTAACGTTGTCCGACTCCTGATGGACAAGTTTAAAATCCATTCCACTCCATTACCCACAATGCAACGTCAGCAGCGACAGTTCGGCCAGAGATCATCATATGTGCTCAGACTGTCACTATATCCTGACGGTAGTGAATGAGATGGATATGAATCGTAATAATGTACTGTTTAGAAAATGAGTGAAAGTCTGCTCCTGTCTGTGGGAGGTGCTCGCTTTTAGTTTGTCTGCTTTCAACATGGCAGCTAAACGGTACCCGAACTTTAATCATATATTCTTATTTGGATGTTAACATTCTGTGTGTGTGTGTGTGTGTGTGTGTGTGTGTGTGTGTGTGTGTGTGTGTGTGTTCAGAAGTCCACTCTGGTGTTAGACCCGCTCTACAGAAGGAGGTGCAGTGCCTCGTCTAACTCCTGTCCTGGAAAACGACCTCCTGCCATCAGGTAAGAAAACTCTGTTGTAACACAGTACAGCACTGTAACGGAAGCAGAGTCATTATTGATGACCTGCTGTGTGTGTGTGTGTGTGTGCAGCTGGGAGCGGACAGCTCACCTGTTTGGTCAGCTGAGCTGTGAGCTCCTGCAGGAGGGGATCAGTGTGGAGAGTCTCTACCTGCTGCTGCAGGAGCTGGGAACCGCCGCTCACCGCGACATCACACTACGCCGACTCTTCTGGAGGGTGAGACGTCCACGCACACGTTCGCACAATACTCACTTTCACTGAACAGACCCTGAAAGCATCCTAATGTTAGCGGTGCTGCTATCTCTCCTCCTGTCGGTTCAAACCTCCTTATATACAGTCTATGATTTAAACACGGAGTGGTTGTTGGTAGTGTGACACTGTCAGGGATCGGCGACTAGAAGAGCATCAATGGCGACGTCCTGATCGTATGTTTTACTGAATATTGGGGGATATTGAGCTTCAAACCGTGGCGCTCTACCGTCAGTGTTAGACGTGTCAGTGTCATTGTCACAGGACGTTTATATGGTTGTGAGGACTTTCTCTGTTGTGCTTCAGTCCAGTGAGCTGTTCGTCTTCCTGGTTCAGACTCTGGAGGAATCTCTGCACGGCTGCCAGAGCCTCAGTGGAGTCTGCACAGCAGATCAACTACTGTAAGCTTCAGAGAGAGACTGTGTGTGTGTGTGTGTGTGTGTGTGTGTGTGTGTGTGTGTGTGTGTGTGTGATCTTAGACCCTCAATCCAATCAGGGAAATAACCCTTTGAGTTTATAAGCTGCTTTTGTTTTTACACAACACACGTATGGCTGTTACAGAAGTGTTGAGATGTGTGTTCATCTCTCTCTTTATCTTTGATTTTTGTCAATTAAAAACTAAGTGTGTGTGTGTGTGTGTGTGTGTGTTACTGTGGATGCACTCTTAACTCTCTTGACAATGTGTTCTTATTTTGTTAGTACCTATTGATTTCTGGGATTCACCGACGTCTTCTCATTTTTGCTCTTCTCTTATCTTCGCACAGTGTTGTGGTAGTTCAGTGCTTCAGAACTGCTTATGAACGTGATTTCACTTTAAACCGATCGAGTTTCTTTTCAGAAGGAAATGAAGCAGAGACCTCCGCTTTAAAACTGAGTTAATACCGATGGACCTTCTTACACTCTGTGTCTGTGAAGTGTATTGGAAGGAATTTTTATGCGTGTAATCGTAGGATAGGCACAAGTCATTGGGGCTAAAGAGGGTCACATGGTGGTGTAGTGTTACATGCTAGTATTTAGTATATTTAGTATAAAGGCTCTGACTTTAACACCAGCTCAATGCTTCTGTTCAGACTGAGCACTCTGATCGTCCAGACGCTCGCCGTCATGTTCAGAGAGACGGAGGTCGAACCGGCCAGACTCAACCTGCTCTCTGCCAAAAAGTAAAGATCCCAACTGTCCCCTTTCTGTTTCAATGCTTCATCCTTTAAAACGCTGATGCGTGGATCTTGTTCCTGCTGTAAATACCTTTCTCTCCCTGCAGAGGAGCCCTGGCCTCCAGAATGCTGCTCGTCTTGATATGTGACGCAGAGCTACAAACACAGAACCAAAGCTCTCTGGTTGACTGCGAGGTGAGATGCTCCCCACTCACATCAATGTTATTTATTTCATCTGTTTCTAAAGTCACCGCTGTCCTTCTCTGTCAGCGGCAGGCCTTACTAGCCGAGTACCTGGACGCCGCCTGCTCTCTGCTCTTTGAGCTGCTGCTTTTAGGCCACGACGTGAGTTCATATCCCAATGAAGCCTCTTTGATTTGAGCACCAACGCTGCTAAAATGACTCATCTATACAGTCCTAAACTGATTTTAGCCTGGTAAATGTCAAACTTCCCCACTCAGCCTGTGAATTTTCACTTTCTTGAAACTTTAGGCCAGCAGAAGTTCCTCTGCTGACAACTTCCTGTCCGTTGGCTGGATCCTCGGAGTCCTGCAGCCTCATCCTCAAATGGTAAACTTCCTCCATCATCTTACGTCCCTGTTAAGTTCACTCTGAGACAGATTGTCCTGTAGGCCAAACATTTTAAAGCTGCATTTTGCTTATTTTTGACTCGAGATAAAAGTGTGTTCTCGAGTTAAAACGAGAGAACTGCTCTCCTCGTCTCTCTGCAGTTGTCCTTCATTGGGTACCAGGTCCAGCAGGTGGTGCTGGTTCTGTCGGACCCGCGGGAGTCCTTTCTGAGTCCACTTCAGTCTGTTGTGTTGTACCAGCGCTGTCGCCTCCTGCTGGCCTGCCTGCAGTACAACAACCAGCTGGCCCAGCACCTCCGATCCCACTTCAGAGAGGAGTTCAGGTTTGTGTCAGATTAAGTTTAAGTTAAGATCAGTTTGCCAAAGATGAAACCCTTCACCACCCCAGCGCCGATGTATTTCATCAACAATCACAAGGTGAACAATGTCAGCAGCCTTCCAGTGGTTTAAGTCACAAAATAGTTGACTATATAAATGACTGCACATTATTTGTCTTATGTAAAGTATTATTAACAAAATATACTTGAAAGTATCAAAAGTAAAAGTACTGATTATGCAGAATGATATATTATAGTACTGCATGTTTTTTGGAGTAAAAAGTACCTCCCTGAGGTGTAGTGAGGTGTAAGTATTAAGTAGAATAAAATGGAAGTACTCAAGTATGTAAAAATTGTACTTCAGTGCAGTACTTGGTGAATAAGTGTTTTTTCCCCCTCCAGGTACTTCGTGAAGCTGTCGTGCGCGGAGGAGAAGCTGCCGCCTCACTACCCGATCAGCCAACCAACCCTTCAGCTGGTCGAGCAAATCCTGACCCTTCATCTGCACAGAGGACCGCAGACTGTGCCTTTAATAACGTCTGAGTGAGTTCATCTTTCGAGTCGCACCGCTGCCGTTAATGAAGCGAGCGGTAAATCTGCTGCTGTTACAGGTGAAACAAAGGAACTCGGTAGAAAGAATCGCACTTCTTTCTACCTAAAGTTTTTGTTGTGTTACAAAGTGTTCCTTTAAATGATGTCATGCAGAAATCTTCTCCCGGTTTCCTGCGTCGATGCTCGGCTGGTGTAGTGTTCACCACGTTAGCTTAGCATATTAGCACGCAAGCGCCTGCTAATTGGCACCAACGTTCCTGTGGTATAAACCGTGGATTACTCACGATTGTGTCAATGACGGAGAAAGGATTATGTCTAACAAGATGAATTAAAGGTAGACTGAAGCTTTTAGAAAGATTCACTTAATCAGTGTAAAACCCTGATTATTTAACTAAATTCAATTTTAATACTAGAAATAGTAGAAATTACTTTTCTGACATTTTCTCTAGAAATCCACGACTTGCATTGATTTTACTGTCAAAGGTTGAAGTTTGCAGATAAAGGAATACTCCATCACAAGAAAAGGCACACGGTCACCTGTGAACATGCGAGTGTGTTAATTTAATAAAACATGATCTTGTCACACAACGCCTTGTTTTCCTGCACTGATTCGTGGGCGATGCATGCTGTCGTACTCGTTCACATCTTGGCTTTAAGAGTCTGGCTGGAGTACAGATGCTGCTGCAGAAAAGCCAAGATCTTCTTCCAGGAGTCCTCCTGAGCGTCTGAATGGGGTTTGGTTTGTCCTCCCCAAAGCAATATCACTGAAACACACGATGAAGATCAGAAAACCTCAATTCAACACAACTGGAGGGTTTTTAATGGATACGTAAGGCAGAACAAAATAAATAAACGTTATTAGTAGTCAAGCTCTAGTTTATTTGTCCTCTGGAACCAGTTACATTGTGAAATATAGGACCGTTTTTAACGAACAGAGTTAAATATTTGGTTCTGTGATCGACGGTGAAGGGAACACATCTATGAATGTCTTCCATAACCCCGAAACCACCAAAACCAAAAGCAGAGCCTGCAGACGTCAGATGAGCAGAACTCACCTTTCTCTTTTGTGCCGTCCTTTATGAACTTCGTGGCTCTGAAGTGAGGCGAGTAGGGCGGCTCGATCAGATGTCCAGTACCCAGGTATTCAATTCTGGTCAGCAGGTGCTCCTTCCCTGCTGCTCGCATCATTTTGGCCATCTGGGGTGGGGTCAAAGGTCAAATCAAAACCCCACCGACTGATTTCATGTCTGTGGAGCTCCAGCAGGTGAAAACCACGAAAGAGTTATGAGACTTGAGCGTTTATTGTTCAGTTCTCTGACGGACTGTCGACCAAACGGACTCATTTTAGGATCTGAACGAACGCTCCTTCACTTCTAGAGCAACGTTGTTAGAGGTTGAGCTATTGATTATTTTTACTCTCTATTAATCTGCAGACTGTTTTCTCAATTAATAGTTTTATTTACTTTATTTATCAATAAAAAATTATCAAACCTCTTTTTACAAATTTTATTAAGTATCATACTAAAACATTGATCAATCAATCTCTTTGACAGCAAAGCTCATTCAACATTATATATTACCAATCAAAGTACTGAAGGAAGTACAAGCAAGAGAAAAACTTTAAAAAATACACATTTAAATATTCAGCGCGATAGAGAACTACAGCTGACACAAACATCCCGTTTCATTTTAGCTGTTCCGACATTTGATTTATTTTAACTTTCATATTAACAATAATACTCTTAAGATATACAAATACTTCACAGAGTATACCTGGTGGTGTACATCCCCGTATGAAACTGTGGATTCAAAGGTAAGTCAACAAGTTGCCGTCTTTAAATAGCTTGTTTTTGCAGATTAATCAAAAACGACCTGCTCTAGTATAAACTGCTCTTACATTTAGTTCATCGTCAGGTGTGTGTGTGTGTGTGTGTGTGTGTGTGTGTGTGTGTGTGTGTCTGTGCACTCACATCCTCAGCATACTCTACTGTGGGCAAGTTCTGATCATCACGGCCGTTCACCAACAACATTGGACAGTTTATTTTCCCCACCTCCAAGAGAATCAAGCACAATACGTGTTTGTTAGAATAAACCAATGTGAGTCAAGAGCTCTATTTTATTCTCACGACTCAACACAGTAATCATTTAGTCGTCTGGTGCAAAGTGGAACAACATAACAATATTTTACATTTTAGTACAATGCATTGACTATATCGTAAAGGGATGTAGTCATTTCATTAACTGAAAACACACTGAAAGGGTTGTCAACCTGTCAATCACCGTGTAGCCCCGCCCTAAAGCATCCCCTGCTTTATGGTCTGTGTGACTCTAACTGGACCATCATGTACTAAATGAACATCATGCTGTATTGAAGAAGACTTGAAACTAGAGATTGAGACATAAACTCATGTTTACAATGTTTACTGAGGGAATAAATCAAGAGAGAAGTAGAGTCATTTTCTAGAGACTTCTATACAACCAGAGGAGTCGCCCCCTGGTGGCCACTAGAGAGAATGCAGCTTTAACACGTGAAGCTTTGACTTCACTCTTCAGAACAGAAGGTTTCTGCCTGGTACAATGATTGAAGAACACCTAAGAAAATAGGGCGCCAAGACAAATTTTAGTCCGATGTTGGACATTCAAAAGTGAATTTGTTTACACTTTGAAACTTGTTGTACCGTATGAGTCTTTAATGAAAGGCGGGTATTTATTGAAACAAACCAATATATAGTTTCATCCTTGTGTGTCAATAGTGCAACATGTACTTACGTCCACTTTCTGTGAGAGATCATCGGGAATCGGTAGGAACCTATTTTGCCATATCTCATGGTTGTTCTCATCCACACGCAACTTGTGAGCATTCCTGCCATCACAAGTAATTAATTCACCATGATATCAGTCCAACTGTGTGTACTGGCTTCATGTTACTGACAGAATAACAGAATACCTACGAGAACAACAATCGAGAGAATCCTTTGAGGATCTTCCCGCGTAGATAAACGTGGATGCCGCTGATACAAACACAACAACGAGGCTGGAACAAAGCACAACGATGCACTCTCAAATCTGGTTCTCTACTGCGTGCTATCGGGGCCAAAAGTTCTCCAGGTTTTCAATTTCAAACCTGCAAACAAAAAAAGCAATCTCCAACATATTTTGCATTCAGTACTTGCCTTGATAACGCTGCTCTCGACTGCCAAATAATTGGTCACAATCGAGCCGAGGGAAAGACCAAACATTCCGACTCTGTCTGGGATCACTTGAGGATGTTCACTGACGATATTAAACGCCGTCTGTGCAGAAGTAGAACGGGAACTTAAGAGACAATAAACCTTTTTAAAACGCTGATAAACTTAATAAGTGAAGTTTAAAAGATTGGTGTCTGGTCATGGCCTAAAGATGACGATGCAAATGTAAGATGTTTATGTGTCTACTATTAAGATGTCACAAACAGAACAGGCAGAAAACGGGCCATAGTTTGGCCACACCAGCTTTATATATTGAAATATGAATAACTTAGTATATTAATAACAAAGACAAACCTGAAAATAGTTGAACTCTATGTCGGCTGACTTCAGGTCATCGGTGGGGAAATATTCCAGCGCCAAAGAAACGTAACCGTGAGACGCCAGCAGAGCTGAGCGATACTCCAACAGCCCTCCACCTCCTCCCCACATGTCCAGCAGGCCGGGGAACGGTCCTGGACCTGAGGCACGGAGACGCTGGATTTACTGATCATCAACTATCTCATCTAACTAAAACACTGATCTTTTCAGAGCAACACAAAGAAGATAAGAGGAGGACATGTGCTTTTCAGGTGGACCTGGAGGTAGAAACAGCGTCCCTCGCACTCCTTTCTCTCTGACTTCCATCCTCCGGACTCCTGGACCCATGTACCATCTCTCTGTGAGCGCCGAGGCCAGAGGAGCCTGCTCCCTGAAGCCCTCCTCTACATGTCCACTGTAGACCGAGATGTTGACCAGCAGGGGGCTGCAGACGTTCATCTTTCTCAACCTTGACAGGTGAAGAGGTTCAAGGCAAGGCAAGGCAAGGCAAGTTTATTTGTATAGCACATTTCAACAACAAGGTAATTCAAAGTGCTTCACATAAAACCATTAAAAGCATCAAAACATAAGACAAAAGAAAAGGAGATTTAAAAACAATTAAGAACATTCATTAAAACACAGTGTAAGACAGTTTCATAGTAAAATGCAGAAATGCAGGAAATTGATTAATATATTAATTAAATGTGGTTCAATTAAAGGCAGCAGCAAACAGAAAAGTCTTCAATCTTGATTTAAAGGAGCTGAGGGTCTCAGCAGACCTGCAGCTTTCTGGGACTTTGTTCCAGATATGTGGAGCAGAAAATCTGAACGCTGCTTCTCCATGTTTAGTTCTGACTCTGGGAACAGAAAGTAGACCGGTCCCAGACGACCTGAGGGGTCGGGATGGTTCATAAGGTAGCAGCAGATCAGAGATGTATTTTGGCCCCAAACCATTCAGTGCTTTGTAAACCAACAGCAGGATTTTAAAGTCAATTCTTTATTGGACAGGAAGCCAGTGCAAAGACATCAGAACTGGGGTGATGTGATCCACCCTCCTGGTTCAAGGTGTGTTAATGAGGCCCGGAGCAGAGATCAGCAGCTCACTTCTTCAACACACACTAGGTTTCAGTTAACGTGACACAGAAATATAGATTTCACCAGCTCACCCTGTGGATCCACACCCAAAGAATTAAAGCTCAGACCTTAAGGCACAAGCCCGGGTACAAATCCCACCCGTGGCCCTGTAGTCCCCCGTCTTTCCACAATGTCTTTGTTATCCATGATTTTGTTGGTCAGTGCAAAAAATTTATAACAGATCCAGTGCGAGGACAGAGAATCGATATCGTTTCATTAATTATTTCAGAGGAGAAGAAGAGGATTAATTGTGTTACTGACTTTAGGTGATAGTTTTACCTGAGGCCCTCGCGGCTGCCTGGGACAGGACGCATACTCCACAACAAACCCATGGCTTCTTTTCCCGTGTACGTTCCCCCAAAACTGAAATCCTCCGTAACTACAAAATATACAACAAAGCCAAGAAGTGTTTTTGTGTTTAGCATGAGGCCGCTTGTCCTCACGGTAGATTTAAAACACACTTTAAGATTTTTAAATATAGTTTTGAGGAGATAAAAAGAAAGAGAACCCACGAGACACGGTTCCTCTGTGATCGCTGATGTAGTGTCCGAAGGCCTCCCAGAAGTCCTTGTCCTCGGAGAGGTGGAGGGAGTGAAGTGTTACTGGAGAACCCGGAGGCAGATTCTGCACCGCCACCTTGAACGTCTCATCCACCAGAGCCCGAGAGGGGACAACGGAGACAACCGGAGGGACAGTGTGGGACATGGCGGACAATCGTCTGTGGAGAAATGCACGAGTTAATTTCATACGTGCCATCGGTTTTTCAAGGGTTCTTTAAAGGGTTCCATTAACAACTCTTTTCAGCCTAAAAACTGTTTTGGAAGAAAGAGTTCTTCAAGGATCGATGAAAGCATGAGTGACAACACAACCCCCAACAACTGTGATTGTGAACGAAGACCTTCTGAACAGTAACTTGAGCTCCAGAAGGAACTCTCATAATATAAAAGGGTTCTAAGGAACTACGTCCAGATTAGATTAATACCATGACTTGAGACGACGTATAACTTTGGATTTTAGATCTCCTAAATGTTGGCTACATTACATTAAAGTGATGTAATTCAGAACATACCACAGGGTTCTTGCTGTTTTGCAATAAGTAACAAAAAGATAAATCAAAGAGGTTTAGACACTGATAAACCTGCTGACAAAACACAAAGACGATTGTTTCGTTTGATGAATGTTATCTCAGGAGAAGTTGTTTTAGACTCTTTTCAAGGTTGAGACAGAACACAGCGTTCCTCCACACTGATTGTGGGAGTAATGGATTTTATAAGTGAATGATTTGATGATGAAAACTCACTCAGTTTAACTCCCCAACTGCATAGAAATCAGTTACAGCAATAGAACACTGCTTAGACATGATGCTTGATACTTCTAAGTATGTTTTGCTCATAAAACTTCTGTATTTTTTGAGTGCAGGACTTTTTTTAGTATTTTTTGTAAAGTTGCCACGAGTGGAAGTATTTAAGTTATATCATGCACCATATGTTTTCTCTTCATACTTTCTTCTTTACTGTCAATCCCGTGCAATATCCAATACATTTAAGTATCATCTTACTTTTTACATTTTTACTCCGTCTGTATATACTGGTATATGTTGTATTCTTCTTTACTGTCATATTTTCTATTGCTGTTTACTGTTTAGTTTATTTATACTACTTGATTTTTTATCTTCATTTCATTTTATTACTTGTGAGCAATGCTGCTGTAATCCTGTAATTTCCCCACTGAGGGACTAATAAAGGATTATCTTATTTTATCTTTGCTTTCACTGCAACGTTTGGTTTGTTCACTAAATCTAACTGTTTAAAGATATTTTACCTAAACCCAACTAAGTGGTTTTGTTGCGTAAACCTTTAGTTTTCTCGCATATTGTCCCGAAAAAGAGGTTTCGAGCAGTACATAAACCTCGTGAGCATTTCACAAACTAAGTACTCATTAACAGTTTCACCAAAAGAACTCACAGAGTTTGAGGACCGTTGGCTGCAGGTCCACGAGGGCTCAGGGAAATCCTCAAATGCCTGTGAGCTCTCTGGTGTAAACCCTTTCTACATCAAGTGTGCACTTCTTAAAGGGGACTTCGCCTCGCAGACTTCGCACAGAAGCATGCTCACCCAGTTGTAGACTACTTATCTCTACGACCCGCGACACAGCGTGCATAACACGTCTCGTGTGCCTCGGGGCTCTTATCTTTGGAATTACCCATTAACTAAAGACCCACTTTAAATATCCTGGAAAGTTCCTCATACTGTTGTAGCCGTGATTTTAACTCTTAAAGTCCCCTCAGTGACACATACGCAACATCCTGGTGACTTCATGTGACACGTGAGTTTATGTGTGTACCAATTAAATCACTTCCACTTGTTGCTAAAGGTAAGTTTCAACACATGCTTTCATAACAAGTCCTGCATTAGATCTAAACTGTTCTAACCATATTCCACAAACATATTTATGTCTAAAAAGTTATGAAAATATGTTGTTTTGCGGGCTTTTAAACGTATAATTGTCTCAGAAAAACCAATGTGAGGCAAAAAATCACATTGCAACATAATGAGGCTATATTGATTGTGTTCACGTGCAGTATTTTGTTGTGAGGATTTGTGTCTAACTCTGTTGTGTTTCCCTCAGTCGTGTCCTCCTACGAGCCCCGCGCACTGCCGCGCCTCTCACCGTAGCGCTGCCTCATCTCCTGTGATCGCCTCCAGCTGACATAAGTACGAAGAAGCCTTCCAGTTAGTTCCTCGGAGATCAACTGTGTAGTCTTCGCGTTCCTGTGTCGGACCTGCCACCTCGCGGCTAGGATCCGAGCGGAGCGCGAGGATGCCCCCCAGGTATTGACAGTTTTCCTGTCGGCTTGTTCTGCCGCTCAGCAGGATTAGCCACTTTCCGGCTTGGAACCGTGCGGAGGCGTGGAGACGCCTCCTATTGACTTTGTCCATTTCCTGTATTTTCCCTTGACTGAGAAAAATAAATGATCTTGGTGTTGAAATAGAACTCTGCTGTCTGAGTCTGCATTTGGGTCCGTGAACACACCACATCATAACATTTTGTATAGGTAGTAATTCATTAAAGTCCGAAGATAAAGTACAGAATATAATCTTATTTGTTAACTTGAAACATGTTTGATTGTGACATGATGCAAGGAAATAGAGAAAATTGATATCCAAATACAATATTTTCCCCAAAAAACTATGTGGTAATAATGCGGTTATAATGTTCAAAATCGATAAGATTAGTTGCTGCCACTTTCTTACCTGTGTTGGGATATGGTGATCTTCTTTATATGCATGCCTCTGCTAACTGTCTTCGTATGGTGGACACAGCTTTCCATGCTTCACTGCGGTTCATTGCCAATTGTAAAGCTCTCACCACTGAGTTATACTCGCGGGTAGGATGGCCTGCTTTGGCCACCCGTAGGCTCTGTCATTGGTACACCTTCACTTATAAGGCAATCCTTGGTCTGCTACCAAGCTACCTGTGTGTCTTGATCATGCGGAAAAGTGTCGGACAATACTCCTTGCGTTCTCAGGACTTCTTTATGCTCACTGTCCCAAATGCCAGAACGGAAATGGGGAAAAATGCCTTTTGTGTACTCTGCAGCCTCATCCTGGAATATGTTGCAGAATGACTTAAAACTAAAAGAACTGATACCATTCACTGCTTTTAAATCTAAAATTAAAGAAATAGAGGCAGGTTCCCAAAAATGTCAACGTTTTTTAAATTAACTCGGTTAAGTCACTGTCTCTTAACTTTTAATTTATTTTAATGTCTTGTTTTGTGTTTCCTGTCTGTAACTATGTGTTTCTTGTGTTGCTGCCTGTCTTGGCCAGGTCTCCCTTGAAAAAGAGATTTTTAATCTAAATGGGACTCACCTGGTTAAATAAATATGGAAGCCCGTTTCCGCCACTGTGAGGCAAAAATAAAGGTCCTGTTATCTCGAAATTTCGATTTACTAAATCGAAATTTCGAGATACTCAGTCGAAATTTCGAGATAGTAAGTCGAAATTATGAGATAGTAAGACAGTAAGACTTTCGATGAAGTTACGGTGCTTTTATTCTGAAATTGTATTTGACGTTGCGAACTGTTTCCGCTTCCGGTTGCGGTCGAATCAGATCGTCATTGACGATGTAAGTCATAGAATTGTAACTCTGAACCTATGTAGCGTAACTGTTCCGTTTGTAGTTGTAGTTAATGTTCTTAAGTGCATTTACTGTCAGTAAGTGTTTGTAATGTAATTAGCCGTTGAAATAATAGCCCAAAGTTGAGCTAAGTGGCTAACCTGGCTAGCGAGCCTGTATTCCTGTGGATGTGTTTTATATAGGATGTATGTATGGTGATATCCTCCAATAACCTTCCTTGTAATGCATGCCCACAGAATGGATGACCTAAGTGTCTTCCTGAGACAGAGAAATGTTCCTGAGGAAACAATAGAGACCCTGGAGCATGAGAAGAAGTATGAATGAAACAGCGTGCACGTTGAGCTAGTATCTCATTATAATGACTTACAGGATCTGTATTTTTCCTCACAGTGGCGGAAACGTGCTTCCATACATTTCGACATGTATTTATTAATTACTTAAAAAAATAAAAAAAATATCTGCATTTCCCCCTGCGCCCCACTAGAGGGCTGACCCCACAGTTTGAGAACCACTGCATTACACAATTTAACCACTAGAGGGCAGCAGTGTTACACCATTTAATGAATCATGAACATTACACGATTTAACCACTAGAGGGCAGCAGTGTTACACCATTTAATGAATCATAAACATTACACGATTTAACCACTAGAGGGCAGCAGTGTTACACCATTTAATGAATCATGAACATTACACGATTTAACCACTAGAGGGCAGCAGTGTTACACCATTTAATGAATCATGAACATTACACGATTTAACCACTAGAGGGCAGCAGTGTTACACCATTTAATGAATCATGCACATTACACGATTTAACCACTAGAGGGCAGCAGTGTTACACCATTTAATGAATCATGCACATTACACGATTTAACCACTAGAGGGCAGCAGTGTTACACCATTTAATGAATCATGAACATTACACGATTTAACCACTAGAGGGCAGCAGTGTTACACCATTTAATTAATCATGAACATTACACGATTTAACCACTAGAGGGCAGCAGTGTTACACCATTTAATGAATCATGAACATTACACGATTTAACCACTAGAGGGCAGCAGTGTTACACCATTTAATGAATCATAAACATTACACGATTTAACCACTAGAGGGCAGCAGTGTTACACCATTTAATGAATCATGAACATTACACGATTTAACCACTAGCGGGCAGCAGTGTTACACCATTTAATGAATCATGAACATTACACGATTTAACCACTAGAGGGCAGCAGTGTTACACCATTTAATGAATCATGAACATTACACGATATAACCACTAGAGGGCAGCAGTGTTACACCATTTAATGAATCATGGACATTACACGATTTAACCACTAGAGGGAAGCAGTGTTACACCATTTAATGAATCATGAACATTACACGATTTAACCACTAGAGGGAAGCAGTGTTACACCATTTAATGAATCATGAACATTACACGATTTAACCACTAGAGGGCAGCAGTGTTACACCATTTAATGAATCATGAACATTACACGATTTAACCACTAGAGGGCAGCAGTGTTACACCATTTAATGAATCATGAACATTACACGATTTAACCACTAGAGGGCAGCAGTGTTACACCATTTAATGAATCATGAACATTACACGATTTAACCACTAGAGGGCAGCAGTGTTACACCATTTAATGAATCATGAACATTACACGATTTAACCACTAGAGGGCAGCAGTGTTACACCATTTAATGAATCATGAACATTACACGATTTAACCACTAGAGGGCAGCAGTGTTACACCATTTAATGAATCATGAACATTACACGATTTAACCACTAGAGGGCAGCAGTGTTACACCATTTAATGAATCATGAACATTACACGATTTAACCACTAGAGGGCAGCAGTGTTACACCAGTTAATTAATCATAAACATTACACGATTTAACCACTAGAGGGCAGCAGTGTTACACCATTTAATGAATCATGAACATTACACGATTTAACCACTAGAGGGCAGCAGTGTTACACCATTTAATGAATCATGAACATTACACGACTTAACCACTAGAGGGCAGCAGTGTTACATAATTTAATGAATCATGAAGGTTATTGGAGGATATCACCATACATACATCCTATATAAAACACATACATTCACAGGAATACAGGCTCGCTAGCCAGGTTAGCCACTTAGCTCAACTTTGGGCTATTATTTCAACTGCTAATTACATTACAAACACTTACTGACAGTAAATGCACTTAAGAACATTAACTACAACTACAAACGGAACAGTTACGCCACATAGGTTCAGAGTTACAATTCTATCAATTCAATAACGATCTGATTCGACCGCAACCGGAAGCGGAAACAGTTCGCAACGTCAAATACAATTTCAGAATAAAAGCACCGTAACTTCATCGAAGTAGTATCTCGAAATTTCGACTTACTATCTCATAATTTCGATTTACAGGACCTTTATTTTTTCCTCACAGTGGCGGAAACGGGCTTCCATAGAAACGGGCTTCCATAAATAAAGGTTAAATAAAAAATAAAATAAAATAAAATGTGAGTTAGGATGCGGAACTTTCACAACTTCCGGTAGGTGGTCGGACCCGTGTTATAGACGGACCGGAAGCGGGAGGTTACCGAAAACCGTTCTGCACCTGGTGAGTTTCCAACGAGCTCTTTCCATATCCTTCTTTTGTCGAACTTTGACACCGTTTTCTACCAAACACGCGTCCGTTTTATCTCATATTATGTTTTAAAGATTTAACAGCTTGATTCTTTATTCATTTATCACATCCTAATGGCGCGAGACCCAGACAGCCATCGCTGCTGTGAATTTGAGTCGACGCTCACGTGCTTGATTCTTTTTTTTTTGTGTGTATGTGGATTATTTTGCTTGTACCAGTTGAAGTAAATCTTTCTATATATTTTTGCTCGATGTCAGTGTTACTTGTATACTTTTTATTCTATCTCTAAGATGTTTGTTGTTGTTTTTTAGATCAGTGTCTTAAAAAGTCTCCACAGCTGACAAGATGTTGAGAAGTGCCTCTGCACAGGTGAGAGGAAAAAAGGGATTGTTACTGCAAGTAGTTATTAATGTCATTATCAATTAGTTTGTCTGTTATTTTCCGGATTCATCAATTAGTTGTTTGTTCTGTAAAATCTGTGTTTTACAAAATCACATCCTCAAGTCTTTTTTTAAGGGTCATATAGGATTAAAGATACGAGAAAATATTTACATTTCAGAATTTGTTTTCTTTAAAGAATCACTCAAACCAATTAATTGGTTATCAAAGTAGGTGGTGATAATAATTACTACTAGACACATTAGTTGTATTGGATATTAATCTTACTATAGAAAGATCAGCACCATCAGCATGAACTGAGACTTTATTGATCAGACATGCAGACACCAAAGAAAAGCATCTCAACTGATGAGAGTGAGGAAATCATTCAAGTGTGTGCAGGAAGATGCACACGAGCTCTGCATACTTTGGGCTTTACAAAGTAAATATTTAATCTCGTCCCTCCACAGATCTTCAGACAGGTGGTGAGGTGCAGCAGCACAGACGCCAGCCTCATCCTGGAGAGATGTGAGTCCGCGTTCTGCCTGGAAGAGACGGATTTAAACATCCTCGCCTCTCAAATGTTTTCTCACTACGATTTAACGTCTTTGTTCCAGCGATAAACCGTGTGCAGCTGTTGGGCCGAGTGGGTCAGGACCCGGTGATGAGACAAGTGGAGGGTCGCAACCCGGTCACCATCTTCTCGATGGCAACCAATGAAATGTGGCGCTCCGGAGAGGGAGAGACGACCCCAACGGGTACGATGTTACGTGATACCCGATGATGGAAAAACAGTTTGTTACAAGTGAACTCGTTGTGCTTTACGCTAAAATTCCTCTGCAGAGATGGAAAGACATCCACATAAAGTAAAGACACAGAGCAGCATATTTAATATATTATATTATTTTACGATCTCTTTAAAGGTCCAGCTCTGCTGACATCGTTTGCTCTTATTTTGGTGCGTAACAAAGCACTGCACGTTAAGAATATTAGAAATAAATCTACAATATGAGGAATAAACATCACTGAGAGTTAAGAATCTAAAATATAAATTGTAAATAGTAAAAGTACTAAACTAAGCACTGCATGTTAACAATGCTACGTGTACATTTTAAAGAGCTGTTTAAAACAAAGTGTGTAAGTGTTCACAGTGTAAAGAATGAGGATTGTTTTTTTGTGGCTCCAGGGGACATCAGTCAGAAGACGACGTGGCATCGCGTGTCGGTGTTCAAACCTGGTTTGAGAGACGTGGCCTACCAGTACGTCAAGAAAGGGTACGACCGTAAACACATCTGGGTGTTTAAAATGTGTTTTGATGGCGTACAGCAGAGAGGCAGAGTCACAAAATACACATAAAATCATAAAAAGTATTTAAATTCACTGGATTAGCCAAAAGAAATGTCACTATATCACAATATACATTGATATCTTAATATGAAATTACACGGTCAGAGGATTTCATCAGTCATTCTTAAAGACAGGGTCGGGTCGCCAAATACATTTTCAGAATTTCTTCCATAGTCTTTAATTCAACGTTCATATCTGCAGTACGGGTTTGAGCCACATGAGGGCGCCTGAACATTGGTATTCTGATAATTGAAGCATTTTATAACATTTTTATCTGATGTGAAAGTCTAGCGTAGCGTTTGTTCTTACTGATGAGAGGAAATGAAAATAATGAGAGTTAACACCACTGAAATGCATTTTATTTGCTCATTTATAAAGTGTTTAACATGTTTATAGGTGGTTTTCAACAACAAACTCATTAAACAGTCTAATTGGCTGGTTTACTCCATCACGGTAATATTAAGTGATGTGGAAATGGCCACAAAAAGTTGGTCCCCAGAAAACCAAAAGTTTGGGAAGCACTGCACTACCAGATAAGTTAGTCCAAAGTGAGAAAGAGAAGCTTAATTGAAGAATATCTATTTTAAACCTGCAGAGATAATAATGCTAAGAAGACATGTTTTCAGTAGAGTATCACTTTAACTCTCCATCTGAGGGTCTAAAGCTGGATAATGTATGACAGAGGAACCTTCATGTGACTGATTCAAGGCCTCTGTTTCAGGTCTAGGATCCTTGTGGAGGGGAAACTGGACTACGGAGAATATGTGGACAAGAACCAAGTGAGACGCCAGGCCACCACCATCATCGCAGGTCATAAACGCTTTATGTAAATGTGACGCGACGATTATGACACAGTCTCGTGGCACAAATTCAATCTATTGGTTTTGTGTAAAAGGACACGAATCGTCCTTATTTAAAATAACGACGTACAGTTCGCTTTAGGCATCAGAACCACAACGTGACGTTAAACACTCGGGGCTTGTGGGTGAACGTCCTGTTTTGTTGGACCCACAATAAGGTGTATTTTTTCACAATAAGGTGTATGTTAAATATTACATCACTTGCTCTTACTGTTGCTCAGTTACTTGGATGCATTTAATTTGTGTGTTAAAGGATCCTAATTGACAAACAATTTGTTTCTTTCTTTCCAGACAACATCGTCTTCCTGAGCGACAACGTCCGAGAGAGAACCTGAAGCTCTTTCTCCTCTTTGTCTCCACAAGACAACTTATTTTTGTATTCTCCAGTTTTACACAGAAACCCGACTGACCCCCCCACCCACCCCCACCCCCTAAAAGGAACTGACCCACCCAAAGAGAACGGGGACCGAATATGCTGCGACACTCTGATCATGTTTGGCGCCTCCTGCAGACCTTGAGGCATCGAGAGAAGCAGAAAGTATAAATAGACGTTCTGATTTATATAGTTTTCATTGTGCTACTTGTACATAACCGTTAAAGGTGCAGTTTAGAAAAGACAAATGTTTCACTGCGTTAGAAGTTTGAAGAAGTTGTAGCGACTCGTAGTCGTGTTGAGGATCGTAGACGAACCTTGTTATTGTTTCTTCATGGGGTCGGTTAAGACAACTGCTCTGAAAACTAAAAATAAATCATGTGTTTATTGGGAACTATTTTCAGATTAATCTTGGTCATTTCATGGGATTTGTTCGTCACAAACTAAATGCAGTTCTTCACCAGTTTTAAGTCTAATTCAAACAGATTTGCTCTTTCTTATACTGGCTTCTCTCTGTTAAATGTCAGCTGTCTTTCCTGCAAAATCAGTGGAAATGCGTTTAATATGTTGAACTTTTTTGTCCTGTTTCTGCATTTTGTTTTCTTGTTCACGTCCCTGAATCGTGCACGCTTCTAACACATTGATGTGTGTATTTGATGTTTTTTGTTTTGTCACTTATCAGTTATCTGTTGATCGTTTCCTTCCTTCAGCTCACTACTGCTGTTTCATTTCTCTGTAATATTTGGTATAATAGACTTTTTTTTTTACAAACTATATTTGTGTTCTCATTTTTGTTCTTCAGTCAGGGCATGTATGATTCAAACCTCCCTGTGTTAATAACTGAACAAACTCTCCTATAAGCACTTTATAGAGGAGGAAAAGCAGAAAAAGTTACAAATAACCATTAAAAACATAAAAAAAAAACCTATTAAAGGAATTCTAAGAAAATTAATGGCAAATATTTCCATTAAAAACATATAAACGTGTACTATGTAAAAACGTATGTCACATGTAAGTATTAAATTATTTAAATATTGTATTTTCGCTAGTGGACGTTGATTGGCTGTTTCTCCGGCAGCGGGGGCGGGTTTAAGTCAAAGGTATTCTTGGCCTAACGTGATTGGTCTCAGGAATAGTCATAGTCTTTCCTGATTGGCTGCGTCACTTGTCAGTCAAAGAAGAAGCACGGTCGAACGGGCTTTAAACAAGGGAGCGATGTGATTGGTCGGATAGCTGGAGGTGGGCGGGGCTGTGATTTGTGGGGCAAACTGTGGATTCAGTTTAAAGTGACGGAATTAACCAGTGTGAGACCGGAAATAGGTTGAGTGGATTTAAAAATAAAAGCTCAAAACTTATTCATAACAGGATTTGTTTGTTAAAAGTAGAGACTGAATCTTTTTTCTTATTATCCTACATAAGTTTATTTTAGTTTATATATTTTGTTTTCTGTTTACTGACTTTAATTGCCGTAAAACCTTCAGCAAAGGCCTTGAAATGAGTGCTGGCTTTATTTTGAAGTGTTTAACCGGAAACTCTAGTTTGTTATTGTAGGTATTTGACGCTAGTGTCATAAACAGCTGGAACAGACGAACCACTCCACATTCTGCAGCCTACATTCAACCTCCAATGTATTACAGTACTTTCACTTGTACTTGTTAACAGTCGTGCTCACTTTTTTATTGAGTTTCTTTTATTTCTTGAGTGTATTTCCCCCCAATTTCTCTGCTTCTCCGTGACTCCGCCCCTGCATTCCTGTGTGTCTGGGCTGTGAAGAAGAGGAGGAGGAGGAGGCTGCAGAAAGCTGAAGCGGA
The DNA here is from genome assembly GCA_028022725.1 of Lycodopsis pacificus. Taxonomy (NCBI): domain Eukaryota; kingdom Metazoa; phylum Chordata; class Actinopteri; order Perciformes; family Zoarcidae; genus Lycodopsis; species Lycodopsis pacificus. Next base: position 17,196,626 of record CM051709.1, read on the forward strand.
GAGCAGATGACCATCAACAACAACAACGCTCAGCTTCAAACTGACTGCTGCAGCCTTCTGACACATCCAGCATTTATCCCTCAAGTCTGAACCAACGGCACGTGTTTCTATTTGTTCTACTTATTTCCTTTAACGAGTTGTTGGAAACTTTTTATTTTTTTACACCGGAGTTGGAGCATTTTTTTGGAGTTTTGGTTTTCAGTCCGACTGCACTGCAACAAAACACGCGTTTTTGTTTTCACTGCATTTGTATTTCTGCGGCAAAAAACAACAACAAACCGGGCAGAAGAGAGTGTGTGTGCGCGTGTGTGTGTGCGTGTGTGTGTGTGTGTGTGTGTGTGTGTGTGTGTGTGTGTGTGTGTGTGTGTGTGTGTGTGTGTGTGTGTGTGTGTGTGTGTGTGTGTGTGTGTGTGTGTGTGTGTGGAGGAAATCATGGAGATCCTGGACGGTAGTGAACCGTTTCTACACTGGGACCGGAACCTCAGCGAGCTGTCTGAGGCTGGAGAGATCGACCGTGTGCTCTACACCAATGTAAGTTATCGATCAGGGTGATTGTCTCTGAAGCCCGTCAGTGAGAAATAATCACCTTTTTAATCACTTTGATTGAGACGAGGGGGGAAGGAAGTGTGTGTGTGTGTGTGCGTGTGTGTTGGTACCCGGCTCTCCATTCACAACTTGAGCCTTAAGGTCCAGGATGCAACTTTCTTTCGGATGATTTCTCAGCCTCCTTTTCCTTCCTTTCTTTTCCTTGAAACGCATTTGGTGACAAAGTATTCAAAATGAGAGATAACGGAGATAAACTGTCTATGAATGACAAAAAACAACAACTAGTCGTTTTTGAGGATATGGAACTTCAAAATAAGACTTTTAATGTTCTTTTAGTGTTTTAACTTGTGATGAACATTTATGTCAGAAAGGTTAGAACTCAAATACTTTATGTGACATGGGTGGAACGCTTTTAATGAAGAGTTTATACTTAATATCAGATTGAAAAAATACCTGTTTTCATACTTTCTCCTTGGTCTTTGTTTATAGTAAATTGCAGGTCATAGTTGAACCAGCTAGTGACAGATTTTAGGAGCATTGTGTCGGTGTTAAAGCCATCTTTTTCAGCAATACTCATAGTTTTTACTTTTCCATTAACAGATATTTTCCATCAGTTATTTTCACCAGTGACGCTGCTTGAGGCCCCCAAGTTGAAAATGTGGCATTAGGTTTCTTCCAAAATGTATTCGTTGTTACAAATTAGTTGTATTTTAACAACGTTATTTCATACAGTTTGTGAACATGTTTGAGTCTAAAGACGTAAAGTTATTGTGTACATTTTTGCTATTTTGCCGAGTTACATATCACGACGAATACCACTTTTAATGGAAATAAGTTGCGCACACAGCATCTCCTCAGGAAAGCTGCTTTAAAATGGCCATCAGTAGATGTGTGTCGTCCAGCCATATGTCTCTCGAGAGGAGAGTGTGTGTGAGTGAGCCAGAGACTGTGTGTGTGTGTGTGTGTGTGTGTGTGTGTGTGTGTGTGTGTGTGTGTGTGTGTGTGTGTGTGTGTGTGGACGGTGGGAGGGAGCATTTGGGTTTACAGTGGAAAAAAAATCCAGCTGGCTTGCAGGACTGGAATCAGACACCACAGAGGCCTATTGAGCCCTGAGACTGAGACTGAGACTGAGACAATACACACACACACACACACACACACACACACACTCTTGTCGGAAAAACCTGCAGACAGGTAAAGACTTGTGCTGATAAAACTTCAGAGCATTCAAGCTGTGAATGTGGGCCTTTTTAAACGAGTCCCGAGGCTGCGACTCCTGCAGCATCGGACCAGCTGTTCAAAATTGACTGCACGTTTTTGGAAGATTGTGTGATGAGAAGAAAGATCTTCCTCTATGAAAGTGCCATACTAAGATTCAAAATCTGTAATCTTTTGCATTTAATTATAATTTGTTACAACTTGCGTCTTTATTCTACTTCTGATGACATTTAAAGTCACATTATCTAACCCGCTCTAAAGGGCCAGTGTAATGGAATATAATATTAAAAACTTTGTTTTGGTTTGTCTCACATGAACCGAAGAGTCTTTATGTTTTCGTTGGCTTAGAAAACCTCATATCTAACATCAGGAGCGGGTGCTCTTGCCTCTTGACCGCCATGTTGCACCTCCATGTTTCTACGGTAGCCCAGAAAGGACAAAACAAGCACTGGCGCTAGAGAGTTCATGTTTTCATGTCACCTGAAGGCCACGGTAGTTCTCCGACACGCTGCGGTACCCGGAGGCACGCGGTGCATAGCGTCGATACCTACGTTGCTCCTATAGTATGGTATTATGGTATGATCACCATCTTGGAAAGGGAGTCAGCTGGTTGCAATCTGCAACCACAACGCCAGATGCAACCAAATCCTAAACACTAACCCTTTTAAGAATCGTAAAAATGTGTTTTGAATATCAATATGCATTTCATAAATAAATCAAGACTAGTTCTTCTTTCATACATTATGAGACATTAGCTGCTTTTAATTAGTTTTGATACTTGTGATTTTGGCTCTGCATTTCTTGCTGTTGTATCAAAACGATTTTGTGTTGCTGTCCCACTTTACTGCTCTCAACTCCGAAGCTCAAAGTTGAACCTCTCCAGGTGTTACATCCTCGCTCTGCCGCTCATGCCGACGGCACACAAAGGTCAGGTTGTGTTAAGCAGCGGGACTAAGATGCTCTTGTTAGAGGTGAATATTCTCTCTCTATATATATATATATATATATATATATATATATATATATATATATATATAGTAACGCATGAATAGCATGTGTGTGCGAGTGGGGGATGCATGAAGACTGCAGTGTTTGAATCCCGGGCAGCTTGGGAAACAGACTGGAGTCTTTGTTGGGTCTCAGTCTCACTTTCTCACTCTCACTTTCTCTCCCGGGGGTTTTGTTGACGTGAGATTCCTCACAACAATGCAAAGCCTCTCGGTCGGTCGCATGTGTGGGATTCTCGATCTCTGCTTCCCTCATCAGTCCGACGTCCCTCCCGTCTCCTTCTCTTTGTCTCCGCTCATATCATGATCAAGTTCCTCAGGTTTTAACATAATAACATAGCGTCATAGCCAAGGTGGGGTTTGTTCTTTTATCTCCATTCATCCACGCGCCTCTGACGACAACAAGGCGTATTTGTGTGACGTAAGTCATATCTATTTCAGGAAAGAGAAAACATCCAATACAGGAGGTCAAATTAATCGATTAATCAAAAATATCTTTGTTTCTTCTTCAGTTTTCCTTAAGAGCCGAAAAGACTGCTTTAACTTTGTGGTTCTGTTGGTCCCTGTGAACGAGATTGGTAGTGTTTCAGAGCACCAGAGTCCCTTTAGAGAACCTCTCATTTTACTGCAGCAGGGTCTGACAGTCTGCTCCTCTCAGTCCTGGTTCTCCCGTGCCTCCCTTCCCTCCAGCGGGTCCAGCAATACGTCCTGGGTCTCCAGCAGCGTGGTGTTGGCTCCCAGAGCAGGTGGAGGAGGAGGAGGAGGAGGAGGAGGAGGAGGAGGAGGAGGAGGAGGAGGAGGAGGAGGAGGAGGAGGAGGAGGAGACGCTGCTGCTGAGCGCTCCTCCTCCCTCCGGAGCTCCGACTGGAGGTCCAAGGCTGCAGGTGAAGCCGGATCTAGGTCTGTCCACGGTGGACTGGTCTCTGCTGGAGGATCTGGGTCTGTCCACGGTGGACTGGTCTCTGCTGGAGGATCTGGGTCTGTCCACGGTGGACCGGTGTCTGCTGGAGGATCTGGGTCTGTCCACGGTGGACCGGTCTCTGCTGGAGGATCTGGGTCTGTCCACGGTGGACCGGTCTCTGCTGGAGGATCTGGGTCTGTCCACGGTGGACCGGTCTCTGCTGGAGGATCTGGGTCTGTCCACGGTGGACCGGTCTCTGCTGGAGGATCTAGGTCTGTCCACGGTGGACCGGTGTCTGCTGGAGGATCTGGGTCTGTCCACGGTGGACCGGTGTCTGCTGGAGGATCTGGGTCTGTCCACGGTGGACCGGTGTCTGCTGGAGGATGAAGTGTTTGGAGTCATGAATTGATGCTCAGCTGGGAGATAACCGCCGTCTTGGTTTCACCAAATGTCTGCTCTTGAGTTGCGGAAGCTTGGCCTCCTATCAGACAGATCAGGAAACTGACAGAGAGAAACTGAAATGCTAATTCATGCTCTTACTTGTCATTAAAAAAAACTTGGCGTGGCGCTCAGGTCATGGTGTACCCGTGGAGAGAAGAAGAGGACATGCAGAGGAAACAAGTATATTTGCTCTGCTCACACTGCAGGATGTGTGTGTGTGTGTGTGTGTGTGTGTGTGTGTGTGTGTGTGTGTGTGTGTGTGTGTGTGTGTGTGTGTGTGTGTGTGTGTGTGTGTGTGTGTGTGTGTGTGCGCGCGCTTACGTAACACGCAGCATAGATGCAACATACACATTAGTACTTAATTAATACTTTTCAAACTTGAAGTAAATTCTACAAATAATGATGTTACTTTTTAAATATTTCTACAGTGTGGCATCTGTACTTTTACTCAAGTAAATGATCTGAGTACACACACTTAGAGTCGCTTTATTCATTGAGAGCAAACACACAAGGAGTCGAAAGGTAAACAGCCTGATCCGTGTGCTCACTGAGCTCAGCCTGTTCTCCGTCGGGGCAGGGCATCCTGCTCACCGGTGGCCTCGCTCTGTCTCTCTCTGAATGCTCCATGTGTCTGTTGTGTCAGTCCGTAGGCAGCACACACACACACACACACACAGTTTATATAGTGAATTAATGATGACATAATTTCACAACCAGTCACATTTTACTGCCAATCAAAGTTCGAGTGTCTCTGATGTCTGTATCTATTTCACTTTTACTCAGCAGTTATTAAAGAAGTATTCAGATCCCGTACCAGGATTTTCTCAGCACATAAAGGAAACACTTCATCCTTTAGTTTATCACAAACATTAAACATCAACACATCTGGAGATACGTGGTTTTCACTGGAAAAACTGTCATCTGAAAATAAACAAAACTTCTCAGACAAATGCAGTTTAGTAAAAGTAAAGTACTTTAAATGTGTACTTGAGTAAATGTACTTGGTTACAGTCCACCACTGTGTTCCACTCTTGAATATCACAACCAGACCGTCCTCTCCATCTTTAACTCACCTAAAGGAATGCACCTGTGTTGAGTAATGCATGTGTGGTGCCGGATCGTCTGGTTGGTCGACTGAGAGTTGACTGTGTGAAACAGACAACAGTTAAATTAATACATACATCAATTATTTTTTAAGATATTATGATATGGAGAATTTTCTGATTAAACTTAAATCATCCAATCAGCTAAATATAATCCTATTAGCAAATGGCAGCATGCTAACAAGCCAAACTAAAATGGGGGAACATGGTAAACCTGCTTAGCAACAGTGTTTTAGCATTTTGAGCATGTTAGCACTCTAGCGTTACGGAGCTGCTAGCATGGCTGTTGATTCTTATTTTTCTTTGGAAACTGGAGCTGCTTACTGATTTACTTGGACAAGGAACATTTTTATATATGTTATGTTAATACAAGAGCTAGTAAACTTAAACAAACTTGGCAAAAGCTAGTTAGCCACTAGCACTAGCTATTTGCGAGCTAGCTAGTGCTACTACTAGGTGTAGCCAGGTGTACATGGGGTTTAAGAGACAAGAGTTTAGATGTATTTATGTAATATTTAAAATATATAGTCATAGTAACAATAATGAAATCCCAGGTTGAAAGATAAGATCATTTTTCTTTAAGACGTTGCTTCTCCTGAGGTTTTTCCACCCATAAAATATTTGGCACATTTCACAACATCTGTCTACGTTGCTTTAATCAGAGCCACCTTGCTGACTTGAACTCTTTTGGCTATAAAAAGTGACAGCGGGTCTACACATGGTGTGCAAATGGACGCATGAAGGCCACGTTTTCTCTCTCTCTTTCCCAAATCTGATGCAACTTTTCCCCCGAGTTTGAAAGTGGACTCAAGTTTTTGCTGCAGGCGGACGGCCGTCTGGGAGCAAAGCGAAGGTAGTAATCAGCGCGTGAGGGATCATTATGGAAAATCCACAGGAGCCTTCGTTCTCCGAGGCAAAGCTAAATTTACCTCCTCTGTCTGTCTGTATAATTCTGTCTGTCTCTCTTGATTCTGCGTTTCCCCGTCCCACATCTGCCCCCTCCGGCTTTGCTTTAGTCACCATAAAAGGTTTGAAATGGATGTGTGTGTGTGGTTAGCAGGGTGTGGGCTTAATATCACTGTGAGTAGCTTATACACTCAGCCCAAAAAATGAGTCTGGAAGCTGTTTGGTATAATAGCAGCCTGGTGAAAATGCATCTAACTCACCACTCTTTCTTTTCTTCTTTATCAATTCTAAAAGACACCGAGGTGGAGATTTGTGCTTTACGTTTGGAGCAATAAATAGAATGTTATGTTGTTTAAAGTTGCAGAATCGACAGTATTTAGATGTAGTTTTTGGGGGCTTGAAACATCAAAGTGTTTCATGTGCTTATTAAACGGTGTGAGCTGTGAGACCCCCTCTGATGTTTTTGTTTTTTTATGGATGTTGCAGCTCATATCCTGACTTAAAGTGTACAATCAGCTTTAAACAGAAACCTCTCCATCCGCTGTCTAGTTAACCTTTCACCCCTCTTTCCATCCCTCCTCCTCCTTCATCACTCCTCCATGGTGAGCTGAGAGTCGGGACGAGTCGGCTCCTGTCCCAAAATGCCAGAAACTCCTCCATTGCTCCCATTTCTGAGTCTACTTTTTAACCTCCTTGTTTCTCTTCCTGACTCTTCTTTCTTTGTGAACTATTAGTTATTCTTCTTTCTCTTCCTCTCCAACTGTCTCTTTCTTTGTTTTCACCGGTTTACTTCATGTTTGTCTTTTAAAATTTACTTTTAAAGTTAATTTTCTCCCTTGAATTTCCATATGAGCTGTTTTAAAACACTCAAAATTGGGCCTTGTCTCCTAAAAATGTCCTTCCCATGCAACAAACCTGCATTGTCTTTCATGTTTTCAGGAAACTGCATTTTGTTCTCACAACTAAATCTCTTGCTCAAGGTTAGAGACCGATTGAGGTTATCAAACTTCCCACCTCAATAATGATGTCACACTACTGCGCACTGAACGCCGGCGTTTTAAATAAAGTGTGAGGAACTGTCCAAGAAACACTGAGCTGCAGGTGTGACTGCAGACAAACTGGCAATAAATGGGAAAGATCTGATGTCTGGGTGACTTTTATCGACTATCTCAGCGAGGTGGAGGCAGATATAAGCGTACTAAGATGCAAAAATATTACTTAAATCCATAATATCAGCAGTGGAATCCACGTTTTAAAAACCCATTCTGCTCAAATCATACTTGTCTCTGCATTCCTCTGAACGAACTCTTCATCTCACCTTTTCTCTTGAACCTTTCCATTTAAAGAGATGTGAACAAGCCCGTTCATCCGTGCATAGTTCAGTGTGTGTGTGTGTGTGTGTGTGTGTGTGTGTGTGTGTGTGTGTGTAGGACTTGACATTCAAGCATGCCTCTACTTGGCAAACGTCCCTCTCACAGAGCTCTAACGCTTTAACAGAGGATTTAAGATCAGAGGCGCGCCCAAACAAGTTTCCCGGGAGTGATTGCCTGTGATTAAAGCAATCTCTATGGAGTACTCAGGACCGGCATTGACCCAGTGCTTTTACCCAGAATCCAGCAGGAGTCCCACTGTGAAGACCAGGTCTCTGCCGATCATGACAACAAATGTTTTGTGGGTTAAATCCCGCAGAAAACAACCACACGACCACAAAGAAAGCACTCGGGAGACGACGTTGAGCTTAGCTTCTTCTCACTTCTCACTTCTTGCAGCAGAAACTTTCAGACAGTTGATGGTCATGAGGAGGAGAGAAGTTTGCAGTTTGTGTTGAAGGAAGAACATTTAGAAAACACAAAAGGAGAGCTGGAAAAACTAGAAAGGGGTTGGTGAGTTCACTGGTTGAGTAACGTCTGTGTGTGTGTGTGTGTGTGTGTGCGTGTGTGTGTGTGTGTGTGTGTGTGTGTATGTGTGTGTGTGTGTGTGTTTTAATGATACTTTGTGACCGGTCAGTGTTACAGTGCAGAGATGGAAAAAGTTATTCATGTGTGTGTCTGTGCGTGCGTGTGTGTTGACCCAGTTTATAACGAGCACACACACACACACACACACACACACACACACACACACACACACACACACACACACACACACACACACACACACACACACTCAGGATGAGAGCGGGAGAGACATCAGAAGACAGCTGTGCTTGTTTTTGACTCATCTGTGTTTGAGGACAGGAAGTATAGTCTTGATTTGATGATATGTGGCCAGTGTTAAATTATGTGTCGGACTATTTCTTTAAAAACAACACACAGTGTGTATATATATATATATATATATATATATATATATATATATATATATATATATATATATATATATATATATATATATATATATATATATATATATATATATATATATATATATATATATATATATATAGTAATTTCCTGCTGGTCTCTGTAGTTTTCATCAAAGAAACGGAAAGAAGCGGTGCATTTGTTCAGGACTGTTTTCAACAGCGGATTAATCCTCATTTGGTGCTCTACTGTAGTTATTTTCAAAGTGCAAATTGGTGGAGAAAGGAGTACGATTGATCAGGACACACTGACGATACTTGTTGGTTTAATTCATTGATGTTTTTCGTGGGATTTTGTTGACACGAGGAAAGTTAAAACACTGCAAGCCTCAAGCTGATAGAGCCTCTATCAGTCTGGTGAAGTCATTGCGTAACATCTGGAGGGTCAGTGTGTGTTTGGATGTGTGTGTGTGTGCAGAGTGGGGGTTGTACTCTGTGATCGGTCAGAATGACAGAGACTGGAATGTGTGTGTGTGTGTGTTTTGAGGGTAGGAGTTTGAACTTTTGGGAAGCCAGACGGGGGGATTTAACCAGAAGGGGGAGAAAATGAGAGCTTTTAACATTTGTCATCGTCTGGGTCTGTTTTTTATATCGTCTCTGTTGTGAGGCCTCACTGATTCTCTCTCACACACACACACACACACACACACACACACACACACACACACACACACACACACACACACACACACACACACACACACCTGCCCTCTATTATCAGCAGAGTCCCCGTCAGATAACGACTGACTCAGAGATGTGAACTTTGACTCGGGATCTCTTTGTGACACTTCCTATTTCTAACACACTTCCTGTCATGGCTCTGCGTGCACTTCTTTAAATAAAGCGTGAAAACACTAATGAGACCGAAAAAAAAAAAGTCAAGGACGACGGTGTTGGACAGGAAGTGGACCTTGAGGTTTGGGGAGCTGGTTTGTAATGGATCAGCTGTGATTTGTGTCACATTCAGGCGTTGTGTGTTTATTCCTCACACTGTGTGTGGAGAGTAAACACTGCTGGACGTCACGCCTGTTATTCTGCCTCACATCCTGTTGTTTACATCCGTTTACATCACTCCACCCGACACAATTCTGTTTAAAGAACGAATAATATGATAATATCAAGGCAGATTATGTTGTTTCTTATATTTAAAATAGTCAACATTTAGTCAGTCAGGATTTTCTCGTCAGCTAAAAACTTGCAGGAGTTTCTTTGCTCTTTTTCTTCCTTCCATGACTGTTTTTCCCGATGCACTTACGGCGTCCTTGATTAATCTGGCTCAAATCAAGCTCTCGGGATCGCCGGTTTTGAACAACGTTGCTCGAGGCTGCAGGGTCGTGCGAGCAACATGTTGCTTGATCTCATCTCTGGCTGTCTGAGATGTGTATCATGTGTGGTTGTGATTTGCTTTGGTACTTTGTTTGTTATTTATCGCAACTATGGAGGAAATGATGAGACGATGCCGTGTCAAATCATGCGAGTCCAAGACAAATGATATCGAATATACATCTAGAATCTGAATCTGGGAGTGTGTGTGTGTGTGTGTACTTTTATCCTTGTGAGAACCACTTCGAGTCTCCTTCACAACGAGGACATTTCTGTGAAGCGAGGTCACTTTAGTTCCTCAGACATTACGGAACGAATGATGTCAACAAGACAGATGTGTTTGTGTGTCCGTTGGAAATGATGGCGTCACACATGAAGCAGCACCATGTTGGCTCCTCCAACGCAGCCCGGACACGAGGCCTCGGTGCTGGGCTCGGCCCCCCCTGCTGATAAGACCCAGATAGCAGAAACCCTCCAAGGCCTGGGATTTGTCTGATTATGCTGACTCGTACAATATTCATGCCACAGCCGAGATGGCCTCGAGTCTCAGAGCTGTTACAACAAATGGTGGGTGATAAATAGTCCTGTTTACTATCAGGGTTATATAATGCAAACATATGATGGGTGTAGGAGTTTTGGCTCGTTACGGTGCAGAACAGCTGTTTTATACTTTAGTCCATTCTCGATCCAACGAAGAAAAGATGAGGCTGTGCCTAATGTTCCCTTTAAAGCCTCATGTGGGCCTGTCCACTGTACTGGAATAACAGACACAATAGTTGTACTTTTCAGAAACCTCTTGGATTTAAAAATAAAAAGCTGCCGGCGTGTTTGATGCACAAACATTGGTTTTGTTATCAGCTGTTTAATCTGCTCAAACACTAGTTTACTGTCTCAATTTGAAGTTATCAACAAGTATTAACGATTGTATTCCGAGCCGCTGAAGGAATCTCTGCCGCTCTGCAGACAAAGTCTCTACACATGTTCTTCAAGTGTTAAAACATTGTTAGCATTCCAGCAGATACTTGCTGCACTTCGGCTCACAGCTGCAGGAACTGAGGTTCATGCAAATGGGTTTTTATCTGAAAGTGTTTTGGGAATTTCACCAGAGGGTCAGAATGGTGGGAATTAACTACGAATGCAGAGGAACTGGACTTGCTGGGAAGTCAAAGAAGAACATAGAATAACTTTTCCCCCTTCAGTGACAAAATACAATCGAGCAAAGCTCAGAGGTTTTATTGTTTCCTCGGAGAATTACCCCAAAAACCTGCAACAACACTGAAACTGAAACATGTTTTTTAGTTTTAGGAACAAGGCTCGCTTCTGTCTCTCGGTTGGTTCCACCACCTGTTCATCTGTTCTGTAATATCGTGCATCTTCTCAGTGCATGCGTTCAACAGTGTCCGGTGTAAAATCCGCAGCGAAAACACTCGATTTGAATCTCACTCGGAGAACTTTCAAGATAAACAAAGTTTTGTTTTACTTGTGAGGCAACTTTTATCTGTGAAGATATATATATATATATATATATATATATATATATATATATATATATATATATATATATATATATATATATATATATATATATATATATATATATATATATATATATATATATATATATAGCAGTCTATAGTGGTGGTCTATAGTGGCGGTCTAGAGTGGCGGTCTAGAGTGGTGGTCTATAGTGGCGGTCTATAGTGGCGGTCTATAGTCGTGGACTATAGTGGCGGTCTATAGTGGCGGTCTAGAGTGGTGGTCTATAGTGGCGGTCTATAGTGGTGGTCTATAGTAGTGGTCTATAGTGGTGGTCTATAGTAGTGGTCTATAGTGGTCGACTATAGTGGCATTCTATAGTCGTGGACTATAGTGGTGGACTGTAGTGATGGTCTATAGTGGTGGTCTAGTGGTCTATAGTGGTGGACTATAGTGGCGGTCTAGAGTGGTGGACTATAGTGATGGTCTATAGTGGTGGACTATAGTGGCGGTCTAGAGTGGTGGTCTAGAGTGGTGGTCTATAGTCGTGGACTATAGTGGTGGACTATAGTGGTGGTTTATAGTGGTGGACTATAGTGAGGGTCTATAGTGGTGGACTATAGTGATGGTCTATAGTGGCGGACTATAGTGGCGGACTATAGTGGCGGTCTATAGTGGTGGACTATAGTGATGGTCTATAGTGGTGGTCTATAGTGGTGGTCTATAGTGGTGGACTATAGTGATGGTCTATAGTGGCGGTCTATAGTGGCGGTCTATAGTGGTAGTCTATAGTGATGGTCTATAGTGGTGGTTTATAGTGGTGGACTATAGTGGCATTCTATAGTCGTGGACTATAGTGGTGGACTATAGTGATGGTCTATAGTGATGGTCTAGTGGTCTATAGTGGTGGTCTATAGTGGCGGTTTATAGTAGTGGTCTATAGTGGTGGTCTATATTGGTGGACTATAATAGTGGTCTATAGTGGTGGTCTATAGTGGCTGGAACAAGTCTTCAACCTGGATCCAAAACAAACAAATGAGTCATTGAGTTTATCTTGACATAACTCCGAGTGTGTCTTTTTTCATTAGTGTTTGTGAAGTTGTATCATCAGCAAAAGTCCAGGGCAAGGTACACACACACACACACACACACACACTCTGACACACACTCTCCAGGGGATGACCCATGGTTGTGTGTGTGTGTGTGTGTGTGTGTGTGTGTGTGTGTGTGTGTGTGTGTGTGTGTGTGTGTGTGTGTGTGTGTGTGTGTGTGTGTGTGTGTGTGCGCGTGTGTGCGTCATTAGTAATGCCAGTACTCTTTCACATCTGTTTTTTGCTCTTTAAGGGAGGAAGGTGTTACGTCATCAAACGTCCCTCCTCTTCCTACCTCTGAAGTTTCAAACTTCTGGTCATTAAGCGTTAAAACAGACATCCTACTTTATTCAACAGAAGAATTACAGGCCTGAGAGGACACTCCTTCCACTCCTCTTCCACTCCCAGACCGTTAATTTAACTGCCAACTACTGACCAACACAGCTGTCGAGGCTTTTATTGTGAAGGCTTATCACTCGCCGCTCTGCCTGGGAGTGTTTTTAAAGAAATTGGTCCACCACTTAAGTACAGACTGAAATATCTCAACAACTATCTGATGGATTGGTATGAAATTTTGTGCAGACATTCACGATCCCCAGGGGATGAATCCTTATGATTTTGGTGATCCTCTGACTTTTCCTGTAGCGCCACCATGAGGTTGACATTTGTAATTTAGCGTGAAATGTAGCTACAACTGCAACAATGTGACAAAAAACAAGATGCTTTTTGGTTCAATCTCAGTTTTCCTTCGCTCTCAGTTCTGCCTCTGATTGTTTAATAGACTTTTCTGGGCCAGTTCAGCATCTTCTCTTCATCAGAGTTCCTCTGATTTGTATTAAGATCAGGCCTCCGAGAGGATCGTCTCTCTTTGGCTGAACCAGGACCTGGAGCGATAATCTCTCTGTTTTTCCTCCTCCGTCGACAGACTTCATTGTGGCTTCATTAAAAGATAACAATCTGCACTTTCAGCGACGTCCTCTGCTGTGTTTCGATATGTTACTCAGAAAGAACATGAGAATAGGCTCCTTTGTCAACACCACTGCTCCTTCAGAGTGCTTACGGATTCTTGCCCTAGTTCCAGTTTACGCTCCCAGTTTTTGCCATTTCGGCTTTAAGTTTCCCAGCCGAAGAGTGTCGAGTTACAGTCGACCCCAAATAACGCCTCTGCGTTGGGCTGCGAAGACAAAGAGCTTTCTGTTGTGTGTGTGTGTGTGTGTGATGAGTTACACCCGACCAGTGACCGACCCTGCAGCCCGGTCTACTCCCTGCATCACATTTACTTCTCTCAACCACACACAGAAAATGACAGGGAGCGAATACAAATCCTCTCTATATGTGTGTGTGTGTGTTTGGTGTGGTTCTGCAGAGATGGAACTCTCCCATTTCCTTTTCTTGAACAACATGAGGCTTTACATGAGGCAACATGAGGCTGTGTAAACGTCTGCGCTGTGAATTAGCTGTGAGCTAAAACCTGAGCCCCGTTGTTTGTCTGTGTTTGTTTACATTTCGGCAGGTTAGCATCATTTAAAGTATGCCGAATTACCTATTACTATTGTATGCAGTGCACCCATGGATTTACAGACAAAATCACTGAAACAATGTGAAAATGCCTCTAATTTGCTATGATTTGCATGCGGATTTAAGAATGTTATTAATTAATGGTTTATATTGATCTGACAAAACTACAAGTTAATGTCAAAGGTCACTTAAACCCACAAAATACGGTATTTTTTAAAGATGGGCTCTGGATGTAATTACGCCTCCCTAAAAACTCCTCCCTCTTTCACCATCATGATGGTCTCTCCTCTTTTTCAGCTGAAACCCGATCAATCCCCTTTTCTTTACTACTCTTTGAGAGGATATTTTCAAACAATTTTTCTGTAAACTTGAATAAATGTTCTTTTAATGGAGTTAACTTCATATATTTAATATTTTCCTGCAACAAGAGCTATTTTATTTGTTTACAAAACCCTCGACTGTCAGTAACTGAGCCATAATACCGGCAGCAGATGTGATGTGGTAGCCAGGAGACGCTGTAAAGCGTCGTGAACTGCTGTAAGGGTGATGGGTTTGGGCTCGTGCACTCTCATACGTGCACTCTTTTCTAGGCTGAAAGGTGGAAATGGACCCATCTGATGGATAAGTGTGTACATATTTGTCTTCCCTCCTTGAGTAGATTCACGGTACGCTGTCGGTGTTTGCATCACGCACACACACACACACACACACACACACACACACACACACACACACACACACACACACACACACACACACACACACACACACACACACACACACACACACACACACACACAGAGGCCCGAAACCAGCGGCCTTATAGGGCAGCATATGGTGGCAGGAGCATGCTGTGTGTTTATGGAGTTAAGAGGTCATTTCACTGAGTGTGTGTGTGTGTGTGTGTGTGTGTAATATAAAGTCTCTCGGCCTGTAATTGAAGCCACATGTTTGGCCCTCCTCCTGTTTCCTCCATCTTGATTTCACTCTCGTCTCCGTACGTCCTTTTGTCTGATGTCACGGAACAAAATATGTCTGAATGCTAGATTTCCTTTCCTTTCCTTTCTTCCCTCCTTTCCTTTTTCTCTTCTTTCCTTCCTAACTTCCTTCCGTCTTTCTTTTCAATTCCTTTCCTTCCTTTCTTCTTCTCCTTTCCATTACTTTCTCTCTTCCTTCTTTCTTTCCTTCCGTCCTTTCTTCCCTCCTTGTCCTCCTTTCTTTTCCTTTCCTTTTTATCCTATCCTTCCTTCCTTTCCCTCTGTCTTTTCTCCCTTCCCTTCTTTCCCTTCTTCTTTCTTTTTAATCTCTTTCCTTAATTAAAACTATTAGACTTTAAATAACTTTTTACGCTACAAACTGCAGAACTTAGTCTTTCTCTTTTCTTCCTCTTCGTCTGTCTCTTTAAACTTTAAACTCACCCTGAGTCGCCTCTGTGTATGAAATGTTCCATATGAATAAAGTTTCCTTCATTTCCTTTCTTTCCTTTTCTCGGTCAACAGTTCCAGATGTCTCAGTTTCACGCGTGTTTGATTTAAATTGTTCATTTCCTTCTCATTGGCTGAGCCCAGACTGCTCTCACATCACCAATATGTCATTGGACACGATCTTCTGCCCGGCAACAGAATCTGGGCAGAAATATTTTCACGTTCTCTCGGGAGCGATGAGTTCGAGTGAGGACAGGACTTTTATTTTGTAGTTTTTATGTTATATCAGAAAAATGTTGCTGTTCCAATAATGAATCACTGTTACTTGTATTAGACTTATTAGAATATTGTGTTAGTTTACAGCAAAGTAGTTAATTTATTCCTAACTAAATTAAACTTTTCTTGATACAACAAGCTGTCTTATTCTTTCAGTTTTCAAAATAAAGGTATAAGCAAGAAAAAATCTAGGAAAATAATCTATTCTTTGTTGTCTAACTAAAACATGAGCATCTGTTGCTTTTTCTCATTTTATATAATTGTAAACTTGTTATTTTTGGACATTTCTCACGTTTTACTCACATTCTGTTGACGACAATCAAAAACAAATCCTGCAGATGAAATATAATGAAAATACTGAAATAAAAAAAGAAAAGAAACACAAGGTTGTGATGATTTGCTGGCTCTCCGGCAGTAATTATAGGTTTCTACCGGTTCCATGCTCACTAACAGGAGATGTATGTCAGTATGTTATCAACACGTCACCTGCGGGGCCTTTTGTTGTTCTTCGTCACAACACCTGAGCGCTCACCTCGTTGAAAGATGGAAGGAAAGATAGAGAGAGCAGCAGGAATGTGGGGAAGGAGGACGCTTGTCTTCTTCATGCTTTTGTAAATGTGTCTCCACACCGAGAGTCACGCACACACAGAAAGAGAAACGGTGGAAGACAATCTTACACGTTTTTAATTGGCTGCTTTAGTGCTCCTTGAGGCGAGAAGTTAAAGTAAAGGTTTAGCCGTCTGTGATTACAGGCAGGCTGTCTTCCACTCAAACTATTTACCTAATTATCCGTCTGTATATATTTTTCTTCCTTGTCTTGTGCAGCACTTCTCCGAGCTCCTCGACGATCTCTCCCAGGATGCATTGCTGGGCCAGCTGCTCAGCGACCCCTTCCTGTCCGGGGTGCGAGGCGGCGTGGAGGCCATGGAGGGGGAGGACGGCAGCGACCTGTCCCCGTCCTCCCCTCTGCCGCCTCACATCACGGCCGAGCACAGCTACTCGCTCTGCGGGGACAGCCGACCACAGTCGCCCCTGTCGCACCTGACCGGAGAGCAAGGCAGCGACGCAGGTAAGAGGCAGATTAGTGGAATTAGTTTTAAAACACCGGTTAAGAACATCAGAGTCCTTCTAAAGAGTCCCAGAGGACAGTAACACGAGTACATGTCTCCTCTTGTGCTGCAGAGTCTGACGGGGACTCGGCTGACTGGCCCATGGAGCAGGAGGACGCCATCGACATCCTCCTTTGTGAGACTCCTTCCCTCCTCCCTACCCTCTCCCTCTCTCTGGCCTCCTCCAGCAGGGGGCCCCAGGAGCCCGAGGGCCTCGCTGTGGCCCCCCCAGCTGCTGCTGCCGCCTCCCCACCTCAGACCACCGCCAGCAGCCACAACCAGGGCAAAGGCTTCAAGGTGAGAGTTAAGCGTGACGATCGTTGGTGATGTCTTCGGTGATTTTTTTGTTTGTAACTGTGTCATCACTCTTCTTCTGTCGTCAGATAAAAGAGGAGAACATCATCCCTCAGATTAAACTGGAGCCTCATGAAGTGGACCAGTTCCTCAATCTTTCACCCAAAGGTGTGAATTTAACCTCACTCAGTCACTTATCTGATGCTACAGCGCCCCCTGCTGGCCATTTGTTGATACAGCAGTTTATTTTAACTCAAAGACTTTTCATGGTTGCGTGAAGCATTTTTAATCGGGATGTCGTTCCAGGTCTGGAGTCGCTGCAGATGCCTCCCACTCCTCCCAGCTCCCACGGCAGCGACTCGGAGGGCAGCCAGAGCCCCGTCCACGCCACCCCCGGCCTGTCCTCCCCCACCTCCCCCACCAGCCCTCCCCCCACCCAGGCCGGCCTGAAGGTGTCTCCTCGCGCTGCTTCCTCCCTCTCCAACTCCCCTCTGCTCACCGCCGCCCATGTGAGTAATCCACCGATCCAAGCCTGTCACTCATGACGACAAAAATACGTCTATTTATTTGAAGACAGTTGCATTGAAATTACTGCAAATAATGAACTTTATTTCAGTGTTATAATCCATGTTTTGACCCCCCTGTTTCTAACCGGCTGTATGTTTGTATGTGTGTAGAAGCTGCAGGGCTCGGGCCCCCTGATGCTGACTGAGGAGGAGCGTCGGACGCTGGTGGCCGAAGGTTACCCGGTGCCCACCAAGCTGCCGCTCACCAAAGCCGAAGAGAAGGCGCTGAAGAAGATCCGCAGGAAGATCAAAAATAAGGTACAGATTCCTGTCAGGCCAGTATATCGACCCCCGAATAATCACCAAATAATTGGGAGAGATATTATTATAATAAATTAAACCTTAATGAATTTTGTCACACAGCGTACTTGTGCTTCTTTCTTTACATGTCTTCCTCTTTGTCTTAGATTTCAGCTCAAGAGAGTCGCAGGAAGAAGAAAGAGTACATGGACGCTCTGGAGAAGAAGTAAGTCCTCCTCCTCGTCTTCATTCTTCATCATATCTGAGAGACTGGGACATTGCAAGCATTACGAGTGTAGAAGATTATATCATGACGAAGAGGAACTACATCTAGTTAAATGATAGATGATCTGCAGTCACTGACCCTGCAGTACTCCTGTCTGACCACAGGGTGGAGACCTGCTCCAACGAAAACCACGAGCTACGCAGGAAAGTGGAAACTCTGGAGTGCACGAACAAGTAAGAACGACACAGTCACACGTATACGCTCCTGAAAGGTGTATTTCAGACACATTTAATTAAAGTAGTTGTCATTGTGAAGTATGAAACGTTCAGGTTCAATGCAGTGGTACAACGTAGTTTACGTACTGTTAAAGTACTATCCATATCATATATTGTACTTCACTGCATTTATTTCACAGCTTCTTTGATTTAACATACAAAACACATATTAGATTTATTAAATTAAAGCTCCCAAATAACCTCGCAGGTGTTTTCAGTTATGTTGCTGATGTTAGACTCAGGTTGGAGTTGTACTTCATCACATACTTCATTAGGTAGTTATCATACTTCATGTTCTTTTTGTACTTTACGTATCGTACTCATCGTACTTTATCTCGTACTTTGTACTTTTATCATCAGAATGATAAAAATGTAAATTGCCTGCCAACAAAACTTGAAAAACAGGAGAGCAACGAAGTCCTGAAATAAAATGATGTATTATTATTATTTATTTATATTTAATTATCTTGTTGCACAGAAACTTGTGTGTACGAACTATCTCATTTGCATAATATAACACTCTGAAAGAGGTCATTTTGCATGATGAGTACTTTTTACTTCAAGTACATTTAGCTGGTAACACTTTTCCTCAAGTAGAATTTCAAATGCAGGACTTTCTACTTGTAACAGAGTATTATTACAGAGTATTGTTACTTTTCACTTAAGTACAAGATCTGAGTACCTGTTCCACCACTTAGCTCAGCGTCTCTGTGCTCTGACGTTAATTCAACCGACCACTTCCTCCGGTGATGTCATTATTTGTGACCACTCACGGCTTCACCGGACTCCTGGAATCGATACGTAAGAGAGGGAGCGTTGCACAGTTTTCAGGGAAAACACCGGAGCTCTCGAGTGAGCTGCAGGAGAGGAGACCGCTTCACAGTGGTGACAATCCAAACACCAGGAAATTAAAGAGAGGGCAATGTCTCTCTCTGGATGTGAGTCCTCCGGGACTTCGCTTTATTTTTCCCCTATTTATTTTTACAATCCCTTTTAAAGGCATATTGTTTTTTTTATCACGCACGGTGTAGCTGAGAGGGAAACGCTGACTGCATTTTTATTGTGGAATCAAAAGCTCCCTGTAGATCACTTCATAGGCAATTTTGCAGCCATGCATAATCATGAGGCCGTTTGTGAATGTGAAATGCTGGAGCCGGCATTGTTCGCTCTCGTTATGCTCGGATGAGTTGTGTGTGTGTGTGTGTGTGTGTGTGTGTACAGCTGTACAGGATCACAGCTGTTTAGGGTCTTGTTTTCCACTGAGTGGTTAAAGTGGGCTTCATCGTCACTGTCTGAAAGTTAAATGAACCGCTTGCATCTGTGTGTGTGTGTGTGTTGATGCTGGTGCACCTGGATAGTGTGTGTGTGTGTGTGTGTGTGTGTGTGTGTGTGTGTGTGTGTGTGTGTGAGTGTGAGTGTGTGTGTCTTTTTAATGAAGCAAACGACAGAACAAATCCTCTGACGAGCGCTGAACAGAAGACATTAACACTGGACCAGTTTGTAGCTGCTCATACACGTCGTTCTATTTATATGTTGACAATATTAGAAGAAGTACTCTGTTGTCACTTGCTGTTGAAGTAAAAGTACTCCCTTTACACTGCTGTATATTGGTATTTTAATGGTATGTATGGTGGTGTATATCGGTAGAAAATTCAGATCCTTTACTGAAGTAAAAGTTGTACAAAAACTATACAAATTATAAGTGTCTGACAACATTATGGATCGAACACTACAGAGGAACACTTATTTGTGTGTGTGTGTGTGTGTGTGTGTGTGTGTGTGTGTTATGTGTCTAACTTGTGTGTGTGTGTGCTTCTTCCTCAGGTCTCTGTTACAGCAGCTGCAGTCTCTGCAGGCGATGGTGGCCGGTAAAGTCCCCAAATCCTGCAGGATGGCCGGCACCCAGACATCATCATGCCTAATGGTGCGTGTGTGTGTGTGTGTGTGTGTGCGTGCGTGCGTGCGTGTGTGTGTGTGTGTGTGTGTGCGTGCGTGCTAACAGGAGATTGTTGTGATGAAACATTGATTGAAATATTGAATTGAAAACATCTGCTTCCTTTCATTAGCTGCTTAGCATTGATTCATAATGTATTTACTCTCTCTCTCTCTCTCTCTCTCTCTCTCTCTCTCTCTCTCTCTCTCTCTCTCCCCCCCACCCCTCCCTGTCTCTCTCTAGGTGGTCGTGTTGTGTTTCGCTCTGTTTTTGGGGAGTTTCTACCCCAGCAGTTTGACTCCGTGCTCCACCATCACTGAAACTGGCCTCGCTTCCAAACAGCTGGCTGTCAAAGATTCCTACACAACCACAGGTGGTTACACTCTCCATTCTAATCAAACATACAGACATCATCAATAACCTAATAGTGATAACTTCATCTGTATAACACGATGCGTAGCGATGAGATTTATTAGCTCTTCGGAGCTCTTTCTTTTGGTTTTACGAGCTGCTATATTGTGTTCACTCTCTCTGTTGTGTTTAAAGCTCGCCTCGACATTAACAAGTAATCACAATTAAATGTATTCTTTAAACGATATAGAAATACATTTGTTTTCAATTACTGAACAGATCAGCTAAACTGTCTCTTCCTGCTGTTTCTGTTTGTAATGAATCATTATTTTCCCGGCTATAAAACTGCGGCGCTCCATTATAACATCGGCAATAATCAGATTCCACCTACAGCGCTGCAATAATAGAAAGCTGCATCGCTACTGATTACAGGAGCTGACCTTTCACTACATCCTCTCTACTACCTCCCACACACACGCACACACACACACTTTTATAATACAGACCAGATATCATTTTCTTGACAATCAAATTCAGTTTCCTGCCCACACACACACGAAACACACAAAACGCATCGTTTGCACTGCAAAAAACTTTATTAACCTGTTTTAAGAGTTGCAGTTTCTCCTCTCAAACTGACATATCAATCGATACTATCTAAATTAAAATGTCTTTTCTCCTCTTTTAGTGAAGTCGAGGAATCTGTTATCGACCTTCGAAGACGAGCAGCCGCACCTCCTCGGTCTGGGCGGGGAGTATCCCGACCAATGGGAGGACACGACGGCCGTCGTCCTGGCGGCGTGGCGGCGCTCAGAGCAACAGAAGGAGGCCGTGGAGCCCAGCGGGGCGGAAACACACCCACCCTTCAGAAATACGAGCAACGATACGCAGACATCCAAAAACATGCTGCTGGACCTGCACAGGTGAGCTCACAGGAATAAACAGCAATACATGTATTTAATCATCGTCATTCTTATACGGTATTGATCCAGGAAACAATCCTCCCTAAACTCTAAAAAGTAGTTCCGAGACTTTTTTTTTTTTACCTGTGACCCCTCACCACAAGTTATATATATCTAAATATTTCTGTCAACGATGTATTAAAAACTAGATTGAAACAATATGACCTGACCTAGAAATGAAATAAAAATAAACGCACTGAACTCCCCTGTCTTTTGTCCCTCAGGTCTCTGGAGCAGAGGACGAATGAGAGCAGCAGTAAAGTGTTCGAGCTGGAGCGAACGGTCAACGAGACCTCCTGAGATTCATGTCAACACACACGCGCGCACACACACACACACACACACACACACACACACTCACACACGTAGAGCTGGTTCAGTGTCCTGGAGCAAACCTCATGCAGTAGTTCCCACTGCTGATTGTTCCATCTCTGCTTAATACACTGTAATGATGATAATAGTAATAATTAAGAGGCTGGTTGCACTGAATATTTTTTACATGAGTCAACTTATCGGTTGTATCTGGCTTGACTCACATTGTGATGAATTCCAACAGATACTTTGAATAATGCAGCGTGGCATTTATTCCAGTGGAAGGCTTATTCAAATACGGCGTGTGAGGCTTTTTGCAGGACACTGACGGAGAACCTTTGTATTTATAGAAACCTTTTTTTGTTTTGTTTTGTTTTCGTAAAATGATTGCTCTTTGTAGTTCTTTTATTATTAAATGTTTTTATTCCATTCCGGTGAGGCGTACATCCCATTTTGATACGTGTTTGTGTTCATAATATATATATATTTGTGTTATTTTTTATTTTATTGTCCTCTTTTATATATTGTTATGTATATTCTCTTCAGCTGACTTGACATTTCATACGTTGAGGGCTTAGCTCGACGTTCCTGCGCTCATTTAGAAACTTTGTTGATGGTAGAAAGTCATATTTGGGATGTTTTTAGGTGTGTTGATCGATCTGCGGCTCAAATCTGACAGCCGGTTAGCCTAGCTTAGCATGAAGACTGGAAACGTATGGAAACAGCTAGCCTTGCTTTGACCAAAGATTAAAAAAACACTTATAAGCAACTCTAAAACACACTCACTAACAAATGAGATATGACGTACTCATTACTGAGCTTTATAGTTGTGATGCTAGCTGTTTCCCCCTGTTTCCAGTCTCCATGCTAAGCTAAGCTAAGCTAACCGCCTGCCGACAGCAGCTTCGAATTGATCGTACAAACATGGGACAGGCATCGATCTTCTCGTCTTTAAGTGTTTTTTTAAATGTGCAAAGGAACCACAGAGTGAGCTTTTTGCAGTAACTGCCGATGGCCTTTTAACCCTGCGATGCTTCTGCCTTTAACACTTTCACCGTCAGCTCCGAGAGTCTTTACCTCGCTGTTCTCTCAGCGTTTGCCAAAACAAACATCTATTTTTGTAAATATAAGTTGTGAATAAATAAGCAAGTCTAAATGTGTGTGGGACCTGTAGTTTATAAACCAATCCATAATTCATTCAGAGTCTATTTTGGATGCGACGTTGTTGATAAATTATGAACGTACGATGCTTTAGCTTCACGGTGTGTCCTCACTGTCTGTTGGCTTTAGTTTAAAAGTGTTTTAAAGTTGTTTTTATAGTTTTCGTTTATGTGTGTTACAGAGTCCTTGTAAATACAAACATCCCATTTGTTAAAAACTCAAGTTATTTAAGTCCAGAAACGTCAGAAATGATATTTTACAGACTGAGGATGAATCAAACTGTCCTCAGAAATGGACCACGGTCCTGTTTAGAGACTAGAAGACAACATTTGTACATCTCGGTCTCGTGTTTTGTCAAAGATTTGTTGTTGAATCTGTACGTTCGGATGCACGATGATAGGCTTTGCTCCAAGAGTCTGCAGGAGAGGTCGTAGGAAACGCAAGATTTTAACTTAATTTCGATTTGTTTTATTTCGTGGAAACGTCTCCTCCGGTGAAGAGCTTTTTCCCAAATCAGCTTTAATGTTCCGTGTTGCTTCAGTGTAAAGCCACTCCTGTCTCTTTGCTTTCAAATGAATATTCAGTATTTTCTTTAGTAAAAGACTATTTTGCAAAACAGATGATTGTGTTTGGTCTGTTTGTTGACGTTCGAGAAGACATAAAAACAAATGTTAGCTCGCTAACATGTTGAAGTTACTGTGAGGACCTTTTATCTGGTTCTGAACCAGTGTCAGTGTAGTCCTGATCCTCTATCAGACCTCCATCAGTAAAGAGACCATCAGAGAGAAGATGGTCTGTTTCTATAGAGTTATTCGTAAAGCTCGTCATCGGAGCCACCGGGTCGGATTCTGAAATCATGCAGGTTCACCAGAAACTCCTTCAGCTCAGACTCCAGCAGAGACCGGTCCACCGTGGACAGACCCAGATCCTCCAGCAGAGACCGGTCCAACGTGGACAGACCCAGATCCTCCAGCAGACACCGGTCCAACGTGGACAGACCCAGATCCTCCAGCAGAGACCGGTCCACCGTGGACAGACCCAGATACGGCTTCTCCTGCAGCCTTGGACCTGCAGTCGGAGCTCCGGAGGGAGGAGGAGAGCTCAGCTCCCGGCAGCAGCAGCAGCTCCTCCTCCTCCTCCTCCTCCTCCTCCTCCTCCTCCTCCTCCTCCTCCTCCTCCTCCTCCTCCTCCTCCTCCTCCTCCAGGAGCAGAGCTTCTCTAAAGCCTTTCTAAAGGAACTCTGGTGCTCACAAACAGCCTCATAAATGCTGCCAGCAGACTCTTTTTCTTGTTTCCTTAAGTGCGGCTTTCTCTTCAAAAAACTATCCAAAACAAGTGCAACAACTGCCCAAAATGTAATGTTTACTTCAACGTATGATGGATAGTTTTTGTCTTCAAAGCGTTTTCTGTGCAGCTTAAATGAAGTTAGACTCCATTAGGACAGACACGTGTCTCAGGGTTAACGTGGCGGCCTGTAGAGGAGCGTTGTGTCCTCCACCGTGACCAGGATCCTGAAATAGATCAGCAGCATCGCCTCATAATTAGTGCTCAGTGGAAGCACACAATAGATTTAGTTATGCATTATAAGAATAAAAATGACCGTTGTAGGTCACAATTATGAGCTGCTAAGACAAAACATTTGACTTACTAAGACAAAATGATGAGTTACTAAATTAAATTAAAAGATTCTCAGTCAAAATGTTGACTTAAGTCAAAGTTAGGAGATATGATGTCAACATAGATGTACTAAGTCTTATTAAATCAACATACTAAATTTAAAAAAAAATCCAGATTCTAAATCCAAATGTTGACCAACTGGAAATCAAACTAATGTTCAAAAGCGTCAAAGTGACAAATTAAAGCAGCCAAACTGCAGTTATTACAACTAGAATGACTGCGTGTTTGTCTGTAATCTCACGTGGTGTGTTTCGTTAAATTATTTATGGTGAATAGGATTGCAGACAGATGCTCCACTGCTGGAAAAAAAACAACAAAAAATAAAGGTACACAAAGGTGAAACAGTTCAGCTCGGGTCAGTGTTGACTCTAAACCTGGTGGCTCAGTGCAGCGAGGTGACAACAGCAGGCGGACAGATGTGGCCTGATGTTTTCATCAGGAAGACCTAAAGAATGATTAAACATAAAGAAGAGCAACGTGAGGATATTATCATCGGGAAGGCTCTGACACACGCAGTCCCTGAACGCACCATATGGTCTCTGTGTGCGTGTGTGTGTGATTAGCGTGTGAGAGTGATACACTGAGAGAGGGTGCGTGTGAGAGTGCGTGCACGCTCACCCTCTGCCCTACTTTCTGACTGATGATGCTGCAGAGAGGAGGAGGAGAGGGAATATCCCACAATGCCACGCTGCTCGTCCCATGGGCCAGATGGATGGACAGACAGACAGACGGACAGACAGACACAGAGGACAGAGGGGGGGGGGGGGGGGGGGGCTGAGCTTACAGGGATGGACAGACAGGATGCTGCAGTTAGTTGAACGTGTTAATTGTCGCCGCGCTTTCGCAGTTTTTTTTTAAACTCGTCAAGTCGCACAAAGGATCAAATACCTGACTTCCGGTCATGTATATAAAAATAATAAAAGCCTTTTTCAGAGCTGCAAATCCACAACATACACAACGCCAAAATATAAACAAAGTCCATGATTATGTCCGTCAGTCAGAGAGTGTTGTAATGATAAGAGAGTATTATGATATTTATCGTGTGACCACAAATAACTAAACTACAGTTGTGCACATAGAGAAAGTGGAAATAAAATGTGTAGTAGATAATATACGTAAGATAGCTATATGTATAGATAACTGCATATATATCATGGGATTTATCATTTTCAGAAATAACCATTCAAACCAGTACAGATGTCTACACTATTTCTGTTCAACTAGTTCTCAGATATTCTTCTACAGCTGTAATTAAATAAAGACGTTTTTGGAGAGATCTTTTATTTTGAAGGATATGACGCTACACTTCCTGGTAGACGTTGCTTAGCTTGACGTAGCTCTCCTCCAGTTGGTTTGGAGCTCGTGAGATTGCAGTTCGGTCTGATGTCCAGGCGGCTGCGCGTGCTGCGCGTGCCTGGCTGCCCGTGTACATAAAGGCGGTCTACGGTCTGAAAATCACATCGGTCAAACCGCTCGAGAACGTTAGCGTGTGTCGTTTTTACTCCCCCCCCAAAAAAACGCCCCCAATTCTCCTCTCCACCACCGGCATAAGCCGGTAGAGAGGGGGGTCCAGAGCGGAGGCAAGACATCCATAGACCGGACCAGCAATGGACCCCCAAGCGAAGGAGCGAACCTGCGGGTTCAGCGGGCGCATGGCCTCTCTGGGAGCCGACGGAGGTGACTCGGAGTCCGGAGCCGCCTCGGAGGAAGCTGGTGTCGGTTGCTGCAGCGACACGTTCAGCAGCCTGCAAGACATGGAGCAGGAGACACTGGAGGATAAACTAAGAGGACTGGCGTTCAGAAAACAGACCTCGTATCGGTGAGGATGCTGGGACATTATGCTAATCAGAGGGGGGATATGTTGATGTTATTATCTGTTAATCATTTAGATAGATACATGCTTTATTAATCCCGCTACAGCAGCATTATGATACAGGTAAAGCAATCAAAGTGGAGTAAAACATTTTAAAAATATTGAGTATAAAAAATGCAAAATATATACAATAAAAACTATTACATATAAAAATGCTAAATATATACAATACAAATAACAGTCAAATATATTAAATATAAAAAAATGCACAATATACACAATTAGATTGAATAATATTAAATGAACTAACTAAACAGCAGTGCAACGATTTAACCAAACAAACATTGAGCTAGCCCCTCATGGTTACTGTATATAAGCTAATGCTATGGTAAGGATGACATGTAAGCTAGCTGAAGCTGATGATAAACACAAAGAGACTGAGGGATTATATTACATTTTTTGTGCTAATTTTTGAAAGCTAAATTATCATATAGCTACACATGTTGACTATTGAACAGCTGTGCGACTGCGTCTTATGGTGGTCGTGCAGTTAGCAACATGACATTAATACACACAACAGCAGCAGCAGCATTTTAGCCCATGGCAGTGATGGATCAAAACAATTTTACACATGCAACAATGCTGTTGTGTGTGTGTGTGTGTGTGTGTGTGTGTGTGTGCGTGCTCATTTCCCAGTGGTGTTGGAGCATGTGAAGAGAGGGGGGGGGGGGGAGGGGGAGCAGAAACAGTATTGATTTGTGGGCAATGTTTGTGTGTGTGTGTGTGTGTGTGTGTGTGTGTGTGTGTGTGTGTGTGTGTGTGTGTGTGTGTGTGAATGCCAGCAGCAGCCTGACACCCTGGTGCGACTGGCAGCTGCTGTTGATAGTGAACACTGGCTATAGACCAAGCACACACACACACACACACACACACACACACACACACACACACACACACACACACACACACAGTTTTTGTTGTCAAATGTCAGTCAGGAATGTGTGGCATCTGTCTGTTTGTGAATGTATGTCAACCAAAATGATCTGCATTTCGAGGTAAAATCAATAATTTAAACTTGTTTGTATCTGATTTATTTATTTTTGCAAACTGTGGCAAAACAAAGCAACAGAGTCTATTGAATATTATTTGATTTTTGGCTGGTCTTAAGAGTTACACAGAGATAAGGTCATACATCGGCCTGGTGAAATCTGTATTCTCTAAATTAATATTGATTAAACATGACGACAAGGGCCACCGGTAATTAACGTCCCACTCAGATGAAATATGCATCAAGTTAAACACATTAAAACAGAATTAACTGGTCATTTAGGAAGGCGGTTCATCTAATTTACAAAAGAAGGGATGCTACAGGATGATCCTGTTACAATCCATTTGACAGATGATAATTTATCCGGTTTGATAATATTGTGATTTGAAGATTCACAGTCTTTTTAAAGTACTGTAAGTCAATTACATTACCAAGGGAAGACTCACCATCCTTCACTTGAACCAGCGTTTGAGTCTTTCTTCCTCTGCTTGTTTTCTCTGAGGGAAACCATCTTTTGTTAAGTTTCCAGGAGACGGTGCATCATCGGAGGGGGGGGGGGGGGGGGGGCACAGCTGCTTCGCCTTGTCCAATTTAATATAGCGGGAGTATTTTGTTCTGATACATCTGTTGCCTTGGATTTGGTAAACTGTGCATGTCAGAACCTTTTTCTAATTCATGTAATGTGGAATAAAAGCTGATTGTTGTGATACGTGCTGCAGGGTTTCTGTAAGAAGCATGGTTCATTGTTTATTCAATATAAATTTAGGATATGAAGGAGACATTTGGGGCATCTAAATGTACACTGAGCTAAAGGAGGACTCTTTTGTAGTCTCATTTAGCCACATTTAGCCTATTTTAAGACGCTCTTGATTTGCTTAATCAGTGGTTTGTGTGCTGGACTATAAATGTATTTAACGGTCTATTGGACATTTCCCCAAAAATGCCAAACTATTTATTTTTCGTACTAATTGGAGACAGTTACTTGCTTGATAGTGCTGCCTAATAGTGACGCGGAAACATCGTCACAATATTTCCCGTTGCAGCGTTTCCCCGAGTTATTTTTATGTACTTTTAAAACGGCCTCATTGGAAATCCCCTGTTGGGTTACTTTCATTTGGAAACAGAACATTTGGCTCGTGTGAGTGCAGCCATTGTTTGCTGTTCATACAAATGTATTCTGGGGAAACACAAGAAGGACATTTTTCCTATTAATGACGAAGTGCACCCTCACTTATTCGAGAAAATAGACCGTATTCTGTCAGGTTCTTTATTTTGAATCCTCCACACCGTATGAATGCAGTCCGGTGTCTTTAATTATGTCTTCTCTTCCGTATGACAACGGTCAGGGCATCAGTTACATGCCACCGTGTCTTGGTGTAGTTTTGATCTTTGGCCTTATTAGATAAAAGCTGTGAAGGGTCTGTAATTATTCCTCTTCAGCCGTGTGGAGGAAATGGCATTAGCCGGTCGAGAGAGATGCTTCGTAAGAAGGTGGTTTAGCTTTGAAGTGGCCAGAGCCAAGGATTGAATTTCCATGTGTGGCGATATGAAAGAGCTGAGAAATTATGGCGTTGAACATCAAAGCTAATGTGTGCGTGTGTGTTATGATGTGTTTATGGCAGCGTAAGGCACGTTATCTGGCAGACATTCGTCACACTTTGTCTGCGTGTGTTCTCAGAACACTGTCCCTCCTTTTATCTATACTTAGACGTCTCACCCGTCTGCCTTGCAGGACAGTCGCAAAGACAGTTGCTTTGAGTGTGTGTGTGTGTGTGTCACGCCAACCAGTTAGTCAGCACGCCAAGTTAGTGTGTAAGACATCACTTCCGTTAGCGAGTCGGTCAACCAGCGGGACGCCCAATCAGGGAGCGAGCTAGTGAGTCAGAGAGTTGTGGTTCCAGACACTTCCTCTCTGTCTGTGACAGTCAGCTGGTCAGTTATGCATTTTTTTGGGGAGAGTCCAGCTGTCAAGATAGGTAGACGTCTTACTATTGTGTGTGTGTGTGTGCGTGTGTGTGTGTGAACCACCACTTGAGCCTCCACATGGCAGACTAAACCATGACTCTGCTGGGTAAACATGCCACCATGACCCGTTTGCCCAAGAGGGGAAAAAAAAGAAGACAAAGAAACAAAGGCTTTGTTTCGTCAGCCAGCTTATCGTGTGGTGAGATTTCACCATCGTCCTTTATGGGAACTGGTGCAGAAGCAAAGTACCACAGGACAGGATCTCGTAACGTTATCCCTCCACTATTTACAGCCCACTTTACAAACAACGGATCACAATAAGAGCTGGTCACAATACACTTTGGGTTGTTATGTCTTCTTAGGCACACGGGACGATGTACAGTAGGGACGGGGAAGAAAGACTGGAGAGACATGAAGAGAGGCAGAAACATGAAAAGATGTATAAATGTATCTCATGTCGCTACCGCTGTGAACCACCTGCAGGGGTAAACAGTGATCAAAGGCCTTTCATCGTCTGATGCTGCCAGAATACAAAACTCTCTTTTCAGCCTTCAATTAGGGCTGAGAGAGAGAGAGAGAGAAAGAGAGAGAGAGAGAGAGAGAGACGAAGTCAAAGCTGTGTCACAACGAGAAAGAAGGAAGGAATAGCGTCAGACTGGAAGACAATTACTGTATTGGCCAACAGAGAACTGATACATTAGGTGGAGCAATAAAAGTCAACTTGCTCTAAAAATAAATTTAAAGGTCGCAGATATATCTTTAACTTGATGATGAAAAGCTCACAAGTCTAGTGTGTTCCGTCTTTATGCCAAACCCTTTAATTGTGTTGATCTAGAACAACATTTACATTTTAAAAAATGTGCTTGGACGTGTTTGAGTCGAGCCTTTATCAGATTTCGTAGGCGTATACGTACCTTCGGGCTCTTGGAAGGCGCTCATGAATTTTTAACCGTGTGATCCGAGTTTTCAGTTCTTTCAACAACCAACACGCGTCAACAGCCGAAAGGGACGAGAGATTTCAGATTAAGAAACCTCTGTAATGCCGCGCTGCTTATAAGGTAATTGTCTAACCGAGCAATGCATCACAGTGTTGCGCAGCAGCGCCCCCCCCCCCCGTGGGAAATTAAGATTAGGAGGCCAACACGGAAAAACAATACTCATTACACACAAGGGACAACATTAAACGCGTCTTTTTTAAATCTCGTGGTACAAAAAGTAAAGATGTGTCAGGTTTCGTGTATTTGTGTGTGATTATGCACTTAAAGCATTTCAAGAAATCATCGATTTGGTGCATAAATCAGCAATACTTGGTTCACTAATTTACCATTTTTAGCTACAATGAAATCCAAACAATTGTTGGAAGAATTTTCATGACATTGTACAGACATTCATGGTCCCCAGAGGAATGAACCCTTGTGATTTTGATAATCCTCTTCTCTTTATAGCACCAGCAGCAGGTCAACGTTTTAATTTATCCAATCAAATATCACAACATTGGCCCAAACGTTTGGACGTTCATGGTTTCCAGATTATCTCTTAGGATGACTCGTAATACGTTTGGTGATCCGCTGGTGGTTCATCTAGTTGTGTTCATGGATCCCTCTGTAACAATATGTAAGATTAAATATTTGTTTGTAAAAAGGCTCTTCACCCTGTCTTTTCCTTTACATGGGGATGAACTGCCTGCTCCCTTCCCCCGTCGGGGCTAAAGTGGATTGAACCACTAAAATCAATAAGGAATGAGAGCTTTCGCCTGAATGCATCTGCATAGTGTCCTGTAGGAAGAGCTTCCCTCGTGCTTTACACGACCAGTGTAGGAGTCGCTTCTGTTGCTCAGTCTGTGTGAAATTCAGCGGAACGCTTGGCTCAGAGTCCGGGCAGCTTAAAGACACTCATGAATTGTTAAGCAGACGATCAGAGCACCAATTGTTGGTGAAATACAAGACTCACTGACACAATTTCCCCTCTCTCATCTCCTCCTCGGGATGGATGAACAGATATACGCATGCATATTTATGATACTCCTGTTAGGAGGAGGAGAGTAAGCTGTATGGATAATTCAAAAGACATAACAGCTCAGCAGTCGTGTATTATTTTCAACCAGTATATCATCGGGTGTGATGCTGAAGCTGCAGTTGGCTTTTCATCAACGGTTTTGTTAATTCCAGTCATAGCTGGTTATTTTATTGGACTACTCTGAGAGTTTCCCATCATTTACTTGACTACAGACTAAATATTTTACTGTCAAAGGCAAGTAATTCAAATTAACTTTCTGGCCCAACACATTGCTGAGAGGCCCTTTAAGCATGTTCTGGAGGAAGTGGCTGACCTCTGGGGTGAGGGTTAAAGGTGAATATAAGCTTTTTGTACAGGACGGATGCCGTGATGTTGAAGGGAGTGTGTACCTGTTTCCTGGCTCGGTCAAACGTCAGTCATGAGGATGATGATGCGGTGTGTTCCTCTGCTCTTCCTCTTCTCTCTATCATTCCACATATCGTAGACACACTGAGGTGTTGGTACATCCCTCCCCACCTTCTCTGAGCAACGGCGTTCCCGTTGGCTGGCGCTGTGTTTGTGTATGCTCGTGCATATCAATCAAGAAGAGGGATGATGGTGTCTGTTTTAGGAACAGAAGTGAGATTTCTGCTCTCTCTCTCTCTCTCTATCTCTCTATCTCTCTTTCACTATCTCTCGCTCTCTCTCTCTCTCTATCTTTCCTTGCCTTTTCAGGAGTGTTTGAGAGTGCTAGCGAGTGTGTGTGTGTGTCGGGGTTATTTTGCCCATAATGCAGTGTGCTGAGGCATTATGGGTGATTGGCTGTCAGGAGCCGCTCCTTATTAGTCGTCTGGCCGTTTGTAAGAGGCTTTTCCTGCTTGGAAATGGAGCTAAGAAAAAAGAAAACCAGAGGGTGAAAGGTGAAACAGAAGAGAAAAGAGAAGTGGATCTTCCTCTTCCTGGTGTGACAGAGAGGAAGAGGAACCTCGACGTGGTGAAGATTAGTCAAGTACTTCCTTCTCTATCACACTCTCATACAATTGTGCAAGGAGGTTTCTGGAAGACTTTAACAGACGTATATAACACCTTTTATGTTTCACTCATTATTTCAAAAGAGGCCTTTTGTTAGAAGTCTTAATCCTCGCTGTGGTTGAACCTAAAGTTCTCTGGCCTGTTACTGACCAAACATCACATCTAATCCCTTCATGTGTCGTAAGGCAGAGAACGTCTTGTGATCTCTGTGCCTTCACCTCACTGTGCTCCGCTGCTTTACATACTGCAGGAGTCTGTTTACATTCCTCTGATGTAAAGGAAACAGGCTCAGGACGGGGGCAAGACGCTAACGCAGTGCACACAAAACCTTTCATTATTGTTATGATTATAGAGGATTCTTTACTCACGGTTCACTTTTTCATTCAGTCAGAAGCTGTAGTGACGGGAGATTGACTGATTAGCAGTTATTGGTATGAATATATATATTTTATACCTGCTGGGTTCTTACGTCTGTGATTGACGTTGACTTGCTGCTGTATAATTTGTGTGTGTGTTACCGTTCATTCAAAGCTAGTCAGCGTGGAGCCGGACACGTTTACACACCGCCTGTGTTTAAACGTGTCTGGACGGACGGACGGACAGCTGGTGAGTGATTGATTTGCCGACCGAGTGAAAGGACGTCAGTGAGCTGGAGGTCCTTTCTGACCCTTCAGGTCAAGCCTGCTGATGCAACTTTAACATCATGAAACTGAACCCTACGGTTAAACCTTTACCTGAGAGGCCGGGCGGTGTGTTGGAGGATTGGCTGGCTGGATGGCTGTTTGAGTGGATGATGTGTAAGCTCCTCTCTCGCCTCCTCTCTCGCCTCCTCTCTCACCTCCAGTAAGTCCGTCTGTCTCCTCCGAGCCGATAATGAACCTGTGGAGTCGACCGCTGAGGTGACAGCGACTCCATCAGCGCAGCTCTAACTCTGTCCGTCTCCGTCTCAGCTCGGTTTAATGACACCGCTCACATACATGTGTAGCCGAAGAACACAGCAGGGAGCTGGAGGTAAATTAACAGGAAATAACATGAGAAATTCATTTTTATAGATAGAAAAGACCACAAGTTTAATTTCCCACTACGTTTTTGACCTCTGGTCGCTCATCAGCGAGAGAGAGAGGGAGAGAGAGAGAGGGAGAGAGAGAGAGGGAGAGAGAGATCTGATACCAAATGGTTGCGCTCACTAATTTGGTGGAGCTCACAGCTGCTCCGTCAGCTCCACATCCACAGAGGAGAGATTTGGGTTTCGTTTCTCTGGAGAATGTGGACTACGGGTTAGACTCATCCCAGGTCCTGCACATCTGCACACCTCCCTATTTATAGACCTCTATTAACACAAACACACATTAGCATGATTGTAGACATGTATGTGCTGCGTGGATTAACCGCTGGTTTTTGGAAGTGTCTCTGTGTGTGTGTGTGTGTGTCTAATGCAGGTAGGATTACTGAGCACTGATCATCTCTCAGCTCTCACAAAGATGAGTCCCCACTCAACCTCAAAGCTGACACACACACACACATGCACTCGTGTACGCACAAACACACAATGCAACTCTCTATACTTCAATTATTCTTCGTTTTAATTTTCTTCTCTGCAATTAAGCGTTTACTTTGCTAGTTTGGGATTTTTTTTGTCCCTGACTCAAATGCACACACGCTACTTCGCCGACACACGCACACGCATGCACACGCACAGGCACACGCACACACTAGCTCGCCCACACACACACACACACACACTCACACTCACACACAACCTAGCAGACCTCAGCTGCAGAGGCACGCTCTAATTAGTGAGACAGCATCTTTATCCCACTCTCTCTCTGTGTGTGTGTGTGTGTGTGTGTGCGCACTAATTGCTCAGGTTAGATGAGAGTCATTAGTAAATAATTTATTTTATTAGGCAGCTGTAGAGGTTAGAGAGACGGTACACTTCGTTTCTCTCACTTTCTCTGTTTGTACTTTGTCGTTCTTCCTACCAGTTTATCGTCTTATCCTCCTCTTTTCTCTGCTTTCTCTCTTTCTTGTCGATCCACTTTTACCCTCCATGCTTCTGTCTTTCTGCTCTTTCTCCTTCCATCTCTCCGTTTCTCATTTTCTCTGCTCTTCTTTTCTCTTCTGCGTCTATTCTAAGCAGTAAAGGTCAGATAGAGATGCACAGCACGGATCTGATGCCTCCCCCCCACACACACACACACACACACACACGTGCATACCCACTGACAGACTGTGTAATTATGTAGGTGTCAGAGGACAATGTGAGAGAGAGGGTGAGGAGAGGGAAGTATCACTCCTCTGTTCTGGCTCTGGTTCATGACATGTATTAGCTGTTGCTGTATAGTTTTAACGTTGCCGTTCTCAGGAACTGCTATAGCTTCTAAATTGTCTCTCGCATCAGTTTCTTTCCAATTCTGTCACCATAAACCAGCACAAGTCATTGCCTCAGATTTGACAACCATTTGCATGCATTTGTGTCTTTCCATTGACTTTGTGCCGAAAGTTTGCATCACGTTCAGTCCATGAACACACCTTGTGCACGTGTTTGTGTTTAAAAAAGACTCGCCTGAAGTCAGCAAAAGCAAACAATCAAAATGAATCACAGAAATCCAGTCGCTGTTTGGAGAGGTGTGATCACTCAATGATCTGTTTGCAGTGATCACCTGAAGTGTGTGTGTGTTGCTGTTGTTGACAGCTCTGTGTTGTTGTTGACACGCAGGTCGTTATAAAAGAGTATCAGCTGAATTTGAGTTTGTTTTTGTGGGTCTTCTTTGGGGCGTTTATGTTGGTGAAGCTTTATCACCTTTGGAAGTGCTTCCTTTCTTTGCCTTTCACATTCCCCCGCTGGCTGTGTGTGTGTGAGTGTGAGTGTGTGTGAGTGTGTGTGTGTGTGTGTGTGAGCATTATGTTGAGTTGACACTCCACCACTATGACTATGTTCATAGTGCAGTTCACAGACGATAAGCAGTTCTCTGGCTCCCGTCCTCTCTTTCTTCTACTTATAGAAACAGAGTGGGTTTTCTGAGTGGGAGTATTGGGAGAGAGAGAGAGAGAGAGAGAGAGAGAGAGAGAGAGAGAGAGAGAGAGAGAGAGAGAGAGAGAGAGAGAGAGAGAGAGAGAGAGAGAGAGAGAGAGAGAGAGAGAGAGAGAGAGAGAGAGAGAGAGAGAGAGAGAGAGAGAGAGAGAGAGAGAGACCCTTGAAACTGCTGGATTCACTGCACTTTACAAACCATAGCATGATAACCAAAACGTGTGAGTGAGTGGAAAAGAGGAAGAGAAAATAGTAGGTGGATGGAGGGATGAAGATGTGGAGGGGAAAGAGAGAGAGAGCGCAGGAGAGAGTGAACGTGTGAAGGAGAGATGATGATGAGGAGGAGGAGGAGGATGAGGAGAGAAGCCAAGGCCTTTGGGCAAAGCCAAGACCGCCTACAGATGCTCTCTCCTTCACTCCCTCACCCCCTCACTCCCTCACTCCCTCACTGTTATTCCTTTTCCTCTCTCTTCATGTGTCCTCTTGTCCTCTCTCTCTCTCTATTTCACACTCACTTTCTCCTCCTCATCCTCCCTCAGAGGAGAAGCAATGTAGGCCAATGGAGAAGGGAAGTGAAGGGCAGGCAAACACACACCCACACCCACACACTAAATATATGTATTTTTAATGAAGTTAAGGTGGTTGTGGAGACATTTCACCCCGAAAACCAAAAATACAATCTTCATGGTGAGGTGAAAAAGTCAGAGGGTCAGCAAAGTCATTAGGATTCATCCTCTGGGGAACATGAATGAGAGAGAGAGAGAGAGAGAGAGAGAGAGAGAGAGAGAGAGAGAGAGAGAGAGAGAGAGAGAGAGAGAGAGAGAGAGAGAGAGAGAGAGAGAGAGAGAGAGAGAGAATATAAATAGCGGGAGGAAGGAGAGGGAAGGAGTCAGGCTTCCTGTATCCAGCCTCACAACTGGATACAGACACACATACACACACACACACACACACAACAATGTGATGTAAGTGTTTGACATGTTTCCAGTTTTATTTGTTCAATTTATATTAAGAACGTATTGTCCTTTAGTCTAGGGCTGCAACTGATACTGTGTGCTCTGTGTTCATGACTGTGTGTGTGTGTGTGTGTGTGTGTGTGTGTGTGTGTGTGTTATTGGTCACATTGCACTTGCATTCACAAGAACAGTGTGTTGTCCAGAAGTGCCTGCATGTTAGCTTTGTGTGTGTGTGTGTGTGTGTGTGTGGAGAGAGTGATCTAATAAGAGTTGATAGTGTACCCGACTGCAGCTGCTCTCACACACCCACTCCCTGTCAGAGACACACAGAGAAGAGAAGAGCAGACCACAATTAAATATATCACACTGATTAAAGTGGAGTGAAAACGCAGCTAGAATCAAACTGAAGTTATGTATCGAAATATGACCACAGCCTGTAGATATACAGTAGCACTACTCAATAAAACATTAATAAACCCAATTATTTACGTGTTTAACCCAAATACCAGATTTTTCCTGCAACTCGAGGTGTACTCGCACATGTGTGGTACCCGGGTCACGGCTGGACCACGACCACCTGACGTGTCTGATCCTGCAGCATAAAGGTGCTGGTTTTTGGGTTTTTTTTCGTGGCCCACATGTGCATCAGGTGTCTAACTTGGTAGATTGTCAGTGCGGCTCTGCAGAACGGGAGAACAGCTGGGAGTAAACGTTCAATCTGGGGGCTGGTTTTATCGTTTACAGACCCAAAGAAAACATCTGCTTTACAGTGGCTAACACCTGCATGCAGACAGACAGACACACACACACAGACAGACAGACACACACACACAGAGACACGCAGACAGACAGACACACACACAGACACACGCAGACAGACAGACACACACACACAGACACACGCAGACAGACAGACACACACACAGACACACGCAGACAGACAGACACACACACACAGACACACGCAGAGAGACAGACACACACACACACACACACGCAGACAGACAGACACACACACACAGACACACGCAGAGAGACAGACACACACACAGACACACGCAGACAGACAGACACACACACACAGACACACGCAGACAGACAGACACACACACACAGACAGACAGACAGACACACACACACAGACACACGCAGACAGACAGACACACACACACACACACACAGACAGACAGACAGACACACACACATACACACAGACAGACAGAGACACACACAGACAGACAGACACACACACACAGACACACGCAGACAGACAGACAGACAGACACACACACACACACACACAGACAGACAGACACACACACAGACACACACACAGACAGACACACACACACACAGACACACGCAGACAGACAGACAGACAGACACACACACACACACACACACACAGACAGACAGACAGACACACACAGACACACGCAGACAGACAGACACACACACACAGACACACGCAGACATACAGACACACACACACAGACACACACAGACAGACAGACACACACACACACAGACACACGCAGACATACAGACACGATCAGAAGGGAGAGGCACTGAAGACTGTGCAGACAGACAGGTCGACAGGGAGGAAGACAGACAGACAGACACAGAGAGGAATGCTGCCTGCTTCGATAAAAACTGGGAAGGAAGTCTGAGTGGGGTTGCCTTCACACCCCGCCCACTAACACACACACACACACACACACATTAACACATTGGGCCTGTGCAAGGCAGGGAGATGAGGGAAGTTTTGTTTGACTATTTGAAGTTATGTGTGTGCAGATAAGAAATAGTTTTCTGCAGATTGACAATAAATGACCACAGCAGAATAACTACAACCTGTAGCTCGCTGTAGTAACTCTTCGTGTGTGTGTGTGTGTGTGTGTGTTGATTTCTTCCTGCTATTGTGTGCAGTCATGTTCCTGTTTGTTTTTGTGTGCTTCAGGGTCAGACTGAAGCTGTTACCCAAAAAGTCAAGCTATCTCCATTAGCTGGAAGGCTTATTCGACGCTAAAACACTTGTTTATGATACAATAAGATATACTTCTACAGCAGCAATCATCTGTCCTCCACCATTACAAGATCCACATTACAAAACAATCTACCAGGAAGTTGCATGTATTTGATTGGCCAACGCAGAGCATTGCTGCATGAAGTTGCATTGCACTGTTCACGATGTTATTGTCGCTCTGAATACACACACACACACACACACACACACACACACACACACACGTGTATACAGCCTACAAAAGATGCACTTTGTCTACACAGGATACACAGTCAGACATATTTGTTTGTATGAAAAGCGTGTGAAGGTTGTGTGTGTGTGTGTGTGTGTGTGTTTCCTGTTATTTAAAAAATGTCATCCGTCGTCATGAGATGCTCAAACCCTCCTGAATCCTGTCTCATAAAGTCGGTGTGAGTTTTGCGAGTGTGTGTTTGCGTGTGGTGATCAACCTTTATCCATCACACTCCATTACCTGAGGCACCGAGAGGAGGGCTGTAGAGAGACACACACACACACACACACACACACACACACACACACACACACACACACACACTCTGGGCATGCTGTGTCACCAGAGGCAACAAACGAGCCTTTCACACTGACCCACATAGAGCGAGAGAGAGAGAAAGAGAGAGAATGAAAAGAGGAAGATTGAAAGGAGAGAGATAAAGAAACCGAAGTGGAGCAACAAGAAGAAGAAGAGAGCGAGCGAGCGTGAGATTGTGTCGAATGAAGGACTTGATTGTCCTTCACTGTCAACTCTCATGTTTGAGCTCCACGTAAATGAACATCTGTGTGTCCATGTCAAGATTAAGGCTAACATCTGTAACTGTCTGCGTGTTCACAAAGCAGCCGACGGATCGGCTTGTGTCGGGTTTGTGAGGTTGTTTCACTCTCGCCGTCTACTGAAGTTACTGCCGTTATCATCTGGAGAGTCATAAGTGAGGAGAGAGGGTCTAAGGGGTCTAAGGCGAGAGCGTCTAAGGAGAGAGGGCCTAAGGAGAGAGGGTGTAGGATTGTAACGCCCCTTGAGGCACATTTGTGGTTCGTGTTATCGGCACAATTGGGTAAACGCAGTCTCGTGGAAACTCTTTCATCATTTGTGAATGTCTATTCATTTAATCAGCACTTTTATTTTACTTTTGGTCACGAGGAGACATTTATATCCTCTGGAACGTATTTTTTTTCTCTCTACACTGTCAAGAATTAAATCCTCCATCAGCGTAAAAGCCTAAAAACAAAAAGTCTACTAAACCTTTAAATCCCTGTATCATCTCTGTGCTGCACAAACATTCAGCTAAATGCCACGCTTAAAAAAACACTGATAAATGTGTGTGTGTGTGTGTGTGTGTGTGTGTGTGTGTGTGTGTGTGTGTGTGTGTGTGTGTGTGTGTGTGATCATGACCTCAGTTTCTCAGGTTATCTCTTACGTAATGTTCCAAAAATAGAGCCCACTCACCTGTAAAGGAAAGGAGACGTGGAGGAGGAGGAGGAGGAGGAGGCAGGAAATAGGAAGCAATATAATAATGTCTGGAGGCGGAAAGAGACTCTTTTATTGAACCTCAGCTGTCAACTTATAGGGCGAGGCTTTTAACCAACAGCGTGGTATTGATAATACGATGAGTTATGATGAGGTAGCCTCCTATAAACGGCCCAAAACACACACTTCTGTACTTCTATGTGTACTTCTCCTCAGTAGAATTGTCAGTAAATTTATCTTCACTTCATAGATATTTTTCATTGTAGTGTAGCCGTCAATCCCAGACAAAGACAATTAATATACACCAAGATCTTAAACAATATCTATAACATCACAGTATCAATACCATTCATCTATAACATAAACTTAATAAACCGTCCTCACGCCTGACGTATAACCTCGAGCTTAATCTCGAGCTGAATCGTAACTCTACACACACACACACACTGTCACACGGCAGCGTGGAGCTCAGATGTCTGGTGTCAGGTGTCCGGCTGTCCGTCACGTTGATTGGCATAACTACTCGAGTCGTGCTGGAAATAACTGTTTGGTTGATTCAGTCCGGGAGACGAGGACGTTAGCAGCAGGAGTGAGAGAGAGAGAGAGCGAGCGAGGCTTTGAATGTAATAATGATAAATGTGGGAGCAGACGGACGTGGAGGGAGGAGGAGGGGGAAAAAAGTGAGCTGGTTTCACCGGCTTCTTGGCTACAGGTGAGTGGAGTTCTGCCTGTAGCTGTATCTTTTATAACCGGCGTAACGCGTCATCTTCTGTCTTTCTCTGTTCACCGGTAGTGAAACCGATCGATTCCTGAGATGCTGCTTCAAATGTCTGGCTGCTGTGGGCTCTTCAAGGCCACTTCTGGCTTATTTTGGCGTTAGGGGTTTTGTGCAGGTGTTAAATACATATTTAAATACAGATGTTACTC
This sequence comes from Lycodopsis pacificus, assembly GCA_028022725.1. Lineage (NCBI taxonomy): Eukaryota > Metazoa > Chordata > Actinopteri > Perciformes > Zoarcidae > Lycodopsis > Lycodopsis pacificus. The sequence continues at coordinate 17,237,600 of CM051709.1, forward strand.
AACAGACACACAGTACTTTTAGGCTTTTACTCAAACACGTGATTTCCCCCTTTTAACCAAACAAGGAACAATGGTTATGAAAGCTGGAGAAACCACACAGTTCAACTTCTGTTCTTGTGGAAAAACCTGCAAACTTAATGTTTCTCATTCTCCCTGAAACAAACATGTTCCTGCACTGAGAAACCGGTTCAGCACTAAACCCACACTGGTGCAGTTGTGTCTCTTTCGTCAACCGACGTCTTCCCACGTATAATCACAACATCCTCTGCTCCACCAGTCAGAAGATGTTCAAATTGATTCCTCCCACTTGCAGCTGCCTTTTTTCTTTAGTGTGGCCATTACTTTGTGTTCTTACTTTGCCATTAATCATGAGCGATGCTGCCCGGCTGTGCGGCGAGGCTCTCTGCGTTCACAGAAACTGGTGAAATCGCCGGATAGCACCGGTGTGGGTTTGTTAACACTCCACGATAATCACCTGAACGCCACACAAACACCTCCTCCTGTAGTAACGGCCCAGCCCTCCCTCCGTCGCTACGAGGATCTGTATATAGAAACCAGTTGAGGAATTACACAGATTACATCATCCTCAGTGTGTAGGCTGTTAGATGAAGACTGTGTGTGTGTGTGTGTGTGTGTGTGTGTGTGTGTGTGTGTGTGTGTGTGTGTGTGTGTGTGTGTGTGTGTGTGTGTGTGTGTGTGTGTGTGTGTGTGTGTGTCCGCGTACACACAGTCAACCCACATGGGGTGACGAGGCTTCTGTCGAAGTAACTGCATTTACAGTTTTGCTGTTAAAGTTGCTGAAACACACGCACACACACACACACACACACACACACACACACACACACACACACACACACACACACACACACACACACACAGAGATGATTCTCCACCAATATAATTACTGGATGAGCTGCCGATGCTCCCGCTGTGCCGTCGCATGGCAACGCCGACAACCCACCTCTGCTGGAGGAGAGAAAGTAGGAAGAGGAGGATGAGGAAGAGACGAGAGGGATGGATGGATGGGAGAAGAAGAGCAGATGAGGAGAAATGGAAAAAAGAGGGAGATTTGAGGGGGAGGAGGTGATGGGAGGGGATGTTGAAGAGGAAAAAAGAGACATGAGAGGTGGAAGAGGAGGAGGAGAAGAAGAGAGCGGAGAAGGATAGAAGAAGAGAGCGGAGGAGGAGGAGGAAAATAAAGAGAGGAGACAAAAGGGATGGATGGGAGAAGAAGAGCAGATGAGGAGCAGAAATGGAATCAGGGTGTGTGTTTATGTTTGTATGCTAACGCAGACCACAGACCAGCTTCACACTGACCATTTTATGTGTGTGTTTAAATTTTAGCCTTAATGCGTGTGAGCCTGTCTGCTTTTAGTAGATTAGGACTCACTCAAATATAGTGTCGCCCTATGACCCCTGCATCAGAGAGTGTGTGTGTGCGTGTGTTTGCGTATTTTAAGTGTGTGTTCCCATTTACCTTGTTTTGTGATGATCATATCAAAAATATACATTCATCAGAATGAATTAATGAGATTAGACTCGTGAAGTTTATGTGTGTGTGTGTGTGTGTGTGTGTGTGTGTGTGTGTGATCCTTGTTATACGCGGCATATGTCCAGTCACCATACGTCCTTGTATTTGTGCATATGTCACCCACGCAATACTATTTTTATCCCAAGAGTCGTGAGGGCGAGTACGTGTGTGTGTGTCGGGGTGTGTGTGTGTGTGTGTGTGTGTGTGTGTGTGTGTGTGTGTGTGTGTGTGTGTGTGTGTGTGTGTGTGTGTGTCGGGGTGTGTCATCAGGTTACAGTGTGTGTAAGTGGACTCCTCTTTGTTCTGGTGGATAATTTTAGACAGACGGCCACTGAAACTTTCAACAGGGAGGTCAGATGCTTCCGTCCAACCTTTTCCACTGACAGACAGACAGACACACACACACACACACACACACACACACACACACACACACACACACACACACACACACACACATCCTTTCTGCAATTTCCAGGTCTGCAAAAAATATGGACGTTTATGTGAAATTATTGGGGAAAAGCTCAAATGTTTTCTTCTTTGCTATATTGTTCAAACAGGAAAGGTTTACATAAATGAATAGTTTTTTAAAAACTTTTTTTTTATCAGAACCCCCAAATTGTTTAGTTTTTTCTCAGAAAGTGAGATTTAAGTGTACTTAAAATGAACTTAAATGCAAATACTGCACGAAAAGACAGTTGACACAGAATGGTTTCAATGCTGTATACTCATGGTAAAGATAAACACAATTATTAAAGTATGTCAAGTATAAATGGTCTTTTGCTGCTTTAGTGAACACTCGGTAGTTCCTAATAGATGCTGGACAGCAACATGAATAAGTACAGAGACGATGATATGTTGGGGACGAGAGAGGTGGTGAAGAAATCACAGAGAAATATATAAACATCCAGATGACAGAAGATGGGAAGAGGAAGCGTGACGGGGCGAGAGTCTGAGCCTGAAACATGGAGAGTAAGAGAGATGACTGCTGACTCATCCTCTGACTGAACAGATCTGTCTCTGTCACCCCAAAGTGCTGCTGGCAGTCTCTCCTCCAAGCTGTTCCCGCTTCTCCTCCACCAAATATCTCCAGCCGAACCCGCTGAAATGTGGTCTCATACCATGAATAATGAATGTACATACTGAATTATACTGAATCTGTGGTGAGAGAGAGCTGTGTCACACACACACGGATGACAGTGTGTCTCTTTACAGGCTTTTTTCTGTTTTTGATTGCTGATAAAGTTCTTTTTCCTGTTTTTAGGAAAGCGATCTCCCGTTCAGGCCTCCAGCACCTCGGTCCATCTCAACCCTCCCTGCCTCCGGCGTCCAACGGGCCCAACAAGGAGCTACGTACCTGCATGGACTGGACGGTCAGACACACACACACACACACTTAAACATGAATAAGGATCAGATTTGTTTCTCTGTTTTGTTAAACGTTAAACACGCAGACTTGGTTGCATAATGCGCATCATGCATGTGCATAAATGTTCAAAACACTGGACAAGAAGAACATTTATCTCGGTCTGAGTCACTGAATGACATTCGGGTTTTCATGCCAACAGACTTGTCAGCAGACTGGTTTCGACGGCCGTATGTTCCCGTGGAAATGAAAGCAGCAATTTTCTTTTTTTGATCATGACCACAAAATGTCTTGAGCGTGGGAGAGAGAAAAGTTTTTGTGTGATGCGACTTTCTCTGGAGGTTTATTTTGCATTCGGATTTAAGGGTAATGCCATCGAAAGCACTCAGAAAAATGTCATGAAATGACGCCGCAAATCAGGGAGAAGTGGTCAAAAAGTGCAGCGAGGCGTCTTCATTTCCTTTTAAATCAACGTGATTAAACATCTGACATTTGTAAAAAGACGTGCACAAATTAATTCCAAAGCAACTTGTGTTTTTGTGGTGATTAAAATGAATCCCATGTCATTCAGAAGAGTGTGCAGTTCTGTAAAAGGCCCACATTTCTGCAGAAAAGGGTCAAATCAAGGGAGAAGTTTTATATTTTCTATAATCCAAAGTACCGCAGTAAACTAAACCATCTCCACTACAAACAACATACTAGTAATAACTATAAATAATTGATTTGGTCTGAGATCCTGTTAGAGCTGATTTTAAATGTAGTCTGTGCAGAAATAACCGATTACTTTGTGTGCAATGGGCTCAACGGAAGCGAGACAAAGCTTCTATTTATATCTGATTCAGACTGTGACAGAGGGAGCTTTATACTCCGAAACATCAACGAAGAGGCATCTTTAATTTAGAGCACAACAGGCTCATGAAAGAAAACAGACTACAGCCTCCGAAATACTGCAAACTCATTGATATGAATCTGAAAAACATCTAAAAATGCTTAATGGAGTTTGAAAACAAGGATGTCAGCGTCTCACCGAGACGCCGAGGGAATCGTGCATCAATAATGAATATTAAATAAAACCTGCTGTATTATTAATTGGGAGGTGTAAGTAGACGAGCCTTCTGAGATTCCCCTCTGGCTCCGTCTGCAGGGACACTTCCACCACGTCATCGCTGGCCTTTAGCTCTCCGCACGACACACACACACACACACACACACACACACACTTTAATATAATCATTGTACCTCATCACTCATTCATTCACATTCAGGGGTTGATTTACGGCGGATTCATGGTCCACTTAATGAATCGGAGTGGTTTTATTTTTTGTGTTCCTGCTGTTTGTGGTATGGCCAGATATCGGAGGAGGAAATGGAAATGATGACAAATGGCCACTGAAAGGGATTTGCTGTACTGTGGCAGAGGCAATTATGACCGTGGTTAACCAATCAGAGAGAAGTGAGAGACAAGAGAGAGATTAGAAAGCGATCAGACAGCTCTGGCTCCTCTTCTCTCATCACAGTGCAGCTCTGTTTGGCCAGTCGGTCTCTAATCATCCGCATCTACAGCCATCGCTATACGACGGTTTCTACAGGACTCCCCTCTTCGTTTAACACATACATGCAGTCAAGCACACTTCCATGTTTGTGTGCACAGAGGTGTGTTTGCACATGAATCACCAGCTCCTGCGGTGGGTTTCAATCAGCTCCCTGAATTTACATGCACTGTGAAATTACCCGCCGCCTCAACAGCGCCAATTATGTGCTTGACACACTTGTTGACCGCGTTCGCTGCCGAGTGTTTATGTGCATATGGTTGCAGTTTAATGTGAGTGAGCGACGCAAAGGATAATGTGAGTTATTATATCATTACTTCCACTCTCTCTCTCTCTCTCTCTCTCTCTCTCTCTCTCTCTTCCCTTTCTCTGTCGACCTGCAGGAGAACGCACTGAACGGGGATCACGTGTGGATGGAGACGAGTTGTTCAGGAGAGCTCTGTTATCTCGGAGAGGACACCTGCCTACTAAAGACCGCAGTGAGTAGTGTGCACACTGACCACTCCTGTGTGTGTGTGTGTGTGTGTGTGTGTGCGTGTGTGTGTGTGTAGCACTTATTCTGAGGCCTTGTACGGGTCTGTGGTCCAAAGGGTTGGGAACAGGCAGCAACCTCTTGTTCTGAAAAGTGAAGCCAAAGCGTCATGTGTTAAAGCTGCATTCTCTCTAATGTCCACCAGGGGGCGACTCCTCTGGTTGTATAGAAGTCTATGAGAAAATGACTCTACTTCTCTCCTGATTTATTACCTCAGTAAACATTGTAAACATGAGTTTATGTCTCAATCTCTAGTTTAAAGTCTTCTTCAATACAGCATGATGTTCATTTGGTACATTATGGTCCATTTAGAGTCAAACACACCATAAGGGCGGGGCTACACAGTGACTGACAGTGTTTTCGTCTTTAGAACTTAAAGTTCATGAAAGTTGCTTACATTTTGGTCGCCTAAAAATGTCTTTCGGTTGAACTTAGCTCCACCCTGTCGAGGCTTTAAACCCGTAGTGTACAAACCAATAGGTGACTATACGTCCACTTCTTATATACAGTCTGTGGTTGGGAACCTATCCTCTAACTTCATCCTAAAAGCTGGTCTGTGGGGGGAAAAATTTGAGTCAGTTAAACATCCAAAATCTAAAATCGACACGCTAGTAACTCATTCAAAGTCTGATATATTTTGGATTAGCTCATGCACAGAGCAGGTGGTCCAGCGCTCTGGAAGTGCAGCATTATTGTATGTGTGTGAGTTATTCTAAACAGGACGCCACACTCCCACTCACATGATCCATGACTTCAAAGCAGCAGGATGAAAGTGATCTTTCACATTAACCATGCAGAGCGGTGCAGAAAGGCTTTAAATCACAGGTATTATGGACCCTCTCTGGCTCCACACACCTCCGACGGGAACAACAGCACAGAGCTGAGAAAACAACCTAAAATACTGACAATAACATAATGACATATCTGGTCATTTCCACTGATGGCATGTAATTACAGCGCAGTGAGAGTACAGGAACACGGTGAGATTGCTGCCAGCGAAGCGAAAATATATTCATCATAATCTCTCCCTGTCATATGTTTAATTGGATAAATATTCCATCAGCGATGCGTGCTTTCAGCTAGCTGAAAGGACCTCGGGGGAGATTGCACATTCCCACCTGCGCTCATCTAGATATGATTCTTAATCGAGCAAAACCAGGCTTCAAACTCAGCACGGAGCGCCACGTGAGATTCCTTTTGCTTGAATCGCTGACGTTAATTCCTCTCATCAACTCTCTGCTAAGAACAATCTTTTTCAAATCACGATTGTAAGATTGCGTACACCGACGATTTCTATCAAGTTCCTCCATTTCCTCGTCACAGACCCGTTGTTCCCCGACATGTTGTCAGTCGGAGCGTCTGGAAAAAGAACATCTTGCTTCCTTAACGTGACGTACGTCTTGTGAGACGAGTCCCTTTGAGAGCTGCTAACCCGTCAGATACGAGAGTGTAAGGCTGTGTTTTCATGAGCACTGTGCCGTTAAGTGTTGCTCACGGGGACAGTTCAGACCGAACCCATTGACTGGAGTTAACGCCGCTCCATTATCACCCATTGTGAGTAGTTTGTGTGTTGTAAGAGCAAAGGCAGCAGGCCAGTACTATTCATTGAAGGTAAACAGCACTTTGGCATCCTGAGTGTTTGCCTATTATCTTTCATTGTGATAAATGGAAGTGGTTATCTTTCCCCGGCATAATAGCTTTTCATGAGCTATGTTTACTATGTTTGCTGATAATTAAAGATCAATACGTCTCTTATTATCTGTCCACAAAATATGAAGCTACAGCGAACACTTGTTTAGCTTAGCTTAGCATAAAAACTGACGAATGAAAGAAATAACTGGTAAAACAGGGAGCTTTAGCGTGATGGTAGGTGGATTCGGTTTCGTTTGGAGCCAGCAACGCTAGCTGCTTCCCCCCCGTTTCCAGTCTTTATGCTAAGCTAAGCTAACTGTCTCGGGGCTGTAGCTTCATATTTAGGAGACAGATCTCATCAAACTCTTGGCATGAAAAAGATTGAACATATATATTAATCGTATATAATTAATGATTAAAATCGAGTCATCACAGGTTTAATGCTGTAGAAGTGACACGTTGAACACATCTCTGTGTGCTCGTATGTGTGTGTAACAGCGTACACGTATCATCAGTGTGTGTGTCTGTTGTGTGTTTGTTGTTGTTGTGTATCTCAGCGCCCTCTGTGCTGTGTGTCTGTTTTCTCCTTTAAGAAGTCGGCCCCCAGGAGGAAATGTGCTGCCTGTAAGATCGTTGTTCACTCCGGCTGCATAGAGCAACTAGAAAAGGTATGACACACACCCCCCCCCCCCCACACACACACACACACACACACACACACACACACACACACAGTTAATGCAGACTTGACACACTATCATTGAAAGGAGTTCCAGTTCTAACACATGTTTGCGAGAGAGTTTCCTGCAGCATTGTTACTGTGGAGCCACGTGCAGGCAGCTTACATAGGAGAGGTGCATGTTGGGTAACTTGTCGAATGTTGTTGTAGTTCTTCAGAGCGATCTTGTCATTATTGAAGGCCAGAATGTTGACCAATGTTTCGTTGTTAGCACTCGAATCGAAACAGACTTTACAGGTAACGGGTAAAAGAATGATCAAAGTCATCGCACGTCTAAAATGAAGCTTATTTGGCATTTTGTGTCTCTATCTCGTTCTAGATTAACTTCCGATGTAAGCCAACCTACAGAGAGGGAGGATCCCGCTGCATGCGAGATGTAAGTGTGTGTGTGTGTGTGTGTGTGTGTAAATATGCTCAAGACTTACTACATGTGAGAGAAGACGAATTTTTTCGTGTCCTGTTTACACTTTGGGTGAGGAGGAAACAGGATTATAAATAGTATTTCTCCCTCTGACAGCAGAACATACTGAGACATCACTGGGTTCACAGAAGAAGACAGGAGGGGAAATGTAGGCAGTGTGGAAAGGTAAGCACACACACACACACACACGTACCTTGTCACCAGTTAATATTGACTTACTTCGTTGTGTTTCTGCAGAGTTTTCAACAGAAGTTCTTCCACAGTAAAGAAATAATCGCCATCAGTTGTTCCTGGTGTAAACAGGCAGTAAGTAATTCATCCTCTGTAATTATTATTACAGGGTTATAATAATTATTATATTCTCGGGTGAAATGACCCTTTAAGAGGCGGAGTTTCAGAAAGATGTGGCTCGATTATAAACGATATCTTTGATGAAAGGATAAATAACAACGAGGAGTGTTTTCTCTTGCAGTTCCACAATAAGGTGACGTGTTTCATGCTGCACCAGATTGAGGAGCCATGTTCACTGGGGGCCCACGCTGGAGTCATAGTACCACCCTCCTGGATCATCAAAGTCAGGAAACCACAGGTGCACACACACACACACACACACACATTGCAGACACCGCTCACCTGTCCGTCCACTGGTTGATAAAGTTCACTAGCTTGTCATCTTGTGACAGTAATGAGAAACGACTTTGTTGGATCTAAATTTAAAACTCTAAAAGAAGGCGTGTGTCAAAAACTGTGTGTGTGTGAGAAAAGAGTGTGTGATTTTGGCTATGATGTGATATGAGCTGACACATGTCTGGGTTTGTGTCTCACACACACACACACACACACACACACACACACACACACACACAACCCTCTCATCACATCCTTCATTTTAATTACCATCATAAGGGACACGGTGGCAGTGAACTAACCGTTGAACTCTGTGCATGTGTGTGTGTGTGTGTGTGTGTGTGTGTGTGTGTGTTTACCCCAGAGCTCACTTAAGAACTCTGCCAGGAGAAAAAAGCGGACATCATTTAAACGAAGGACAAGCAAGAAGGGACTGGATGTAAGTAGCACTGTGAGACTGAACGTTAGTGTTTAAAAGTGTTTTCCTCTCACCTGAGCAGATTTATACGCTCTACTTACCTACTCAACATGTGCGTAAATGTTTTTATGACTATGTATTTGGACCACATGGATCAATGAACAGCAATGAAAACTGAATTTTCTGCATGAAAAATGTGATTATTAATCGATCTTTTTCTCTGTAAATCATTTCATCGTTATCTTTCACATACTTTGTTTGTTGTTCCACTTTTTGCACGTCTCTCTTTGTAACTTTGTCTCTTTCTGTCTTCAGGAGTCTAAATGGCGTCCGTTCATGATGAAGCCTCTTCCTTCACCTCTCATGAAGCCCATCTTGGTTTTTGTCAATCCCAAGAGTGGAGGCAACCAGGTCAGCGAACCCTGAAACGTTTTATTTCTGTCTGTTTGAGACCCCTTCGAGCTCACCATCAGTGAGGATTTATGAAGATACTGGTGTCATGAAGTCGTTCCTCCTGGAGGATCTTCCAATAAGGTTCATCAAGTAGTCGTAGGAGAACCCTGACTGTAAATGTCTCTCTGCAGGGTGCCAAGGTGTTACAGATGTTCATGTGGATCTTGAACCCTCGACAAGTCTTCGACCTGTCACAGGGGGGGCTGCGAGAGGCGTAAGTACCCTTCAGTTGGTAGCAAAACATTTCACGAGTGTGTAAAGAATGCAAATATAGGGAAACAGCCAATTTAGTGATGGTTTTCTACTTAAACCGTCATTATCTACTGCCGGGGTGAAGGTGCTGTCAGCGTTAGTCATTGTCCTCTTTTATTCAAATACTCTGCTCACGGATCGAGCAACTTTCACAAAGCTTGCAGCAATTACACCCACTCAACACAATCAGTCTGTGTTACGTTGTGTTCTACAACCGCTCTCTGCTTTGTGTGGGAAATTGTCAGGTTGGAGTTGTATCGTAAAGTGCCAAATCTGAGGATCCTTGCCTGCGGAGGGGACGGCACGGTACGGCTCTGTTCTATTGTGATGTATTTCTATACATTCTATTGTGAATCTCTGCAGCCTAGAACCTCCCGTGCTCGTCTTTCTGTAGGTGGGCTGGATCCTGTCCACTCTGGATGAGCTGCAGATGAACCCCCAGCCTCCGGTGGCTGTTCTTCCTCTGGGAACAGGAAATGACCTCGCCAGGACGCTCAACTGGGGCGGGGTGAGTTGCAGCCTTGACTTGTGAGCGGCAGGACGTCGCAGCTTCTCCTCCCTGTAGCTGCTCAGTCATTTCAGTGTGTTTGATGTCTTCGAGTTCAGGTTGATGAAAACAAGTTCCGTCTGCAGAGTTGTTGAAATTAAATGAAGATAAAACAATGCCAGCACTTCCAACACACTCAATAAGTTGAGAAGGAATATCTAATATTCGTCTCTCAGACACTTCTGGGAGCGACAGAAAAACTCACATTCCAGGAAGTCTCCGGCACGCTCTTCCTGCGCAACTCTTCCTCTAAAGCCCGACGTTCAGCCATCGTCTGACCTCTCCGAGGCACAGCACGTCACACAACGACACTTTAATTGATTCTATGACGAGTGTAACATTTTCTCTTTCTTCATGCAGTAGAACCGCATTAGTGTAACATCCAATCACAGCAGCAACAACACGTTCCTGTTTAATTTTACACAGGTTTTGGTGTGTAGAACTAAGTTGCAGAGTGTTTTTAAATCCTTACAGTGCAACAAAGAAGAAGAGACTTTTTAAAAGCACCCACATTCTTTCATTAGGCTTCTCTTTGGTCCAGTGAGGTGGGATTGTATCGACGATAATCCATCAAATAAAACTACATGAGACCCGCGAATGACTGACGGGATTCATGGAGCACAAAGCAGAAGACAGAGCGAGAGATGAACATTCACATCTACTTTGTGGTTAATTAGTGTGTCCTGTCTGTCCTCTACTGGCTGCAGGGTTTATATTTTTATCCACTTTGTCTCTTTCCTTTCCTCGTTCTTATCTTTCTCCTTTCCCTTCAATTCCTTTCCTTTGCTTCCTTCTTACTTTTTCTCTCCTTGCCCTTGCTTCCATCTTCCTCCCTTTCCTCCCCCTTTCTTTCCTCTGCGTTCCTTTGCTTCCTTCTCCTTCCATCTCCTCTCCTACCTTTCAGTTCCTTTCCTCTTCTTTTTTTTGCTTCCTTCCCTTCCCACCTTCTTCCTGCCATCTTTCCTTCTCTCTCCTTTCTGTCCTTTTCTCTCCTTCTGACACTCCGTTGTGTTACTCACCATTGCACCTGCGTCACCTCTCTCTGTGTGAGTGTGAATAACCCTGTGACTCTGTGTGTGTGTGTGTGTGTGCGTGTGTGTGTGTGTGTGTGTGAGTGTGAATAACCCTGTGACTCTGTGTGTGTGTGTGTGTGTGCGTGTGTGTGTTTGTGTGAGAAACTCACTGCAGTCCTTGGTACACTGATTTCCTGACCCTGTCCAGACAGAAAATGAAAAGCAGACGACACACAGAGACGGAGGACGGAGAGAATAATGAAAGAAAGACAAAACAGCGTCCATTAGAGAGACCTGGCTTGAATGACAGAGGTAGACTAGAGAGATGGATTGATGGTGGGATGAAAGGGAGGAGTAAGGTGTGTGTTATCTGTAAGGTCCACTCATTTATGCATGAGGTCTGGTGTGAGTATCTGTGCTCAGTGACCACTTGTTGAGAGCCAATGATCACATGCTCTCTCTCTGTCTATTCCTCTCTTTCTTTCCCTCCCTTCATGTGTTCACGTGTGTTCTTGTTATCAAATAGATAACGGGAAGAGAGACCTCGGTGGTTCGACAGATAAAAAGAGGGATAGAGAGGAAATCATCCTTTCATCTCCCTTTACCTTCTCTTCCCGTCCTCCTCTCTGCTCTCCCTCTCCTCACTTTCTTCCCTTTCTTCCTCTTTTTTCTTTACTTGTTCTTCCTCTTCCTTGTTTTTCCTCAAAACCTTCTGAATTCATAAGAGTAATTCTATTGACAAGACTCAATGTAATGACTTATCTGAATTTGTTAGTGAGTTGATACGAGCGTCCCCTTCCGACGGCACAACAATCTCCCCTCAAGGTCCTCTTACTGTCGTAGCTGTTCTGGAGCTTTTGATGGGATCACATGATCTTCCTCTGCAGCTGAAGTTATTGCAGATGTTCCTCTGAGCACTTGAAGGACTTGAAGTTGGGATTGAAAGTTCATTCTTGACCCGTGGAAACAGACAAAACAAACCTCACCACAAGGTCCATTTAGTAGCAGCCGGTCTGGAGCGTTCGGTCGTTTCACATCTACGAGCTACTGAAATGATCATCTGCATTGGAAACATTGGCTCGACGCTTTAACTCTATATGTTATTTAATGTGAATTCACTCCTCTTCTGTCTCTCTCTCTCTCTCTCTCTCTCTCTCTCTATTTTGTCTGAAGGGTTACACAGACGAGCCGGTGTCCAAGGTTCTGTGTCACGTGGAGGACGGTTCGGTGGTGCAGCTGGACAGGTGGAACCTCCTGGTAGAGAAAGGTGCCGCGCAGCCGGAGGAGGGAACGCAGAAGGTCAGCTGGGTGGTCAGGGTGTGTGTGTGTGTGTGTGTGTGTGTGTGTGTGTGTAATTCTAGGGTTAAGACTTGGTTAGAATAATTAAAGCCACTACGTGCAGAACTTTTAGCATCTTTCAAGAGATAGGGGGCCTAAAATCGATATCAGTTCAAATGTACGCTGTATTTACAATATTATCACCAATTTACTTTGCTTTCAGACAACACTTTTTGACGGGGAGCCGAAGCCGTTATATCCATCTACGCCCTCTTCAAAGCAACAGGAGTCCTTTGACAAAAACAGTAATTGTACCTTGCAGAGCTGTTTTAATACACGGCTTTGAAGAGAGCGTAGATGATATCTTCAGTTCCCCGTCGGAAAGGACTCTCTGACGGCAGGGTAAGCCAGTGAAACTATTGTAAATATAGCGTACACTTAAACAGAGGTTTTTAGGAGTCTAAAATACGTCCTCAGCAGTACGTTGCTCTGCTCCCGTGCTGGTCCTCCTGTCTCTGACTGTGGATAAGTACCTCACACAACCCCACTTAAAAAACATGAGCCGTCTAATTGTGTAATATTTATGCAAACATGCTGACTTGAATACGTCGTCCTTTGTCCTCAGCTGCCTCTGAATGTGTTCAACAACTACTTCAGCCTGGGCTTCGACGCTCACGTCACCCTGGAGTTCCACGAATCCAGAGGTCGGTGAAATCTACTTTAATGCTTTTCTTGCCCCCACATCTCATCCTGCATTAACTCTATTTATATTCCAGTAAGTCCTTATCTTCCCCGTTAATGCACCGCACTCCACTGAAAGAGGAGCAGAATGAAATAAGACTTCCTCGACCTACGCCTCCGTGTTTGCAACATATTTAATGTGTTCTCCTTCTCTGCCTCTCTCGTTGTGTCTTTGCAGAGGCCAACCCAGAAAAGTTTAACAGTCGCTTCCGCAACAAGATGTTCTATGCAGGGGTGAGTGTCCCGCTTGACTTATTGCCCACTCAGGAACTCAGTGTTAGTAAGACACGAAGAAAGAAACGTCGTCTTCTACAAGAATCACGGCTGAGAGGGACGCAGCATCGGAGTGAAGGGAGGGAATGAGGGGAAAAGACAGGAGGATAAGGAGAGACGGAGCGGCTGGACGACACAAACATCAGGAAATACAGATGAAGGGAAAATAGACAAACTAATCAGGAGGAGGTTGGGATAAAGCAGGGTGTGTCTGTGAGTCTTCCTGTCGGCCGTAAATACTTATTAAAGTCCTAAATCCAATTGGAAGTGGTGTTATCTGCCACCATGCAACGCCAAAGTTAATTGCAGTTTCTAGTCATTTTAGATTAATAATGAATCTGCATCCTGTGTGCTATAGTAAACATGATGATGTCATGGTTTATTATAATAATAATAATAATGAATTTTGACATTTTGCACTTTTATAGCATCGTGTAGTTTGTAGAAGTTTTGATTAGAAGCGAACTTCATCATATTTTCCAGCTTCTTCTCAATGTTTGTTTTGCCATCTTATAAGATATAAGACATCTTATAACTTTTTCATAAACTCACGATATTCTGTAAAGAATGAGAGATGTGAGGAATAAAGGACGGGTGGGAGTCTGAGAGGAAGCAGGCAGGGGAGTTATCTCTATTTAATGAGGGAAATGTGATGAACTGTAATTCTGTTTGATTGGGTTCGCTCTTCTCTGTTTGTGTGTGTGTGTGTGTGTGTGTGTGTGTGTGTGTGTGTGTGTGTGTGTGTGTGTGTGTGTGTGTGTGTGTGCGTGTGTGTGTGTGTGTGTGTGTGTCTTTGCAGGCTGCGTTCTCAGATTTCCTCCAGAGAAGCTCGAGGGATTTGTCCAAGCACGTCAGAGTGGTGGTGAGTGTTAACACACACTCTGTCTCTCTCTCTCTCTCTCTCTCTCTCTCTCTCTCTCTCTCTCTCTCTCTCTCTCTCTCTCTCTCTCTCTCTCTCTCTCTCTCTCTCTCGATCTGTATCGTTTTCCATGTCGACATGTCTAAGCAGCAGGTCGGCCGGGTGATTAAAAGGTCCGTCCTTCAACTCCTCTTTTAACATCGGCCATGCTGAAGTGTCCTTCAGTGGATCCTGACCCGAGCTGCTGACCTCCGTACTGTTATTAGAGCAGCAGCTAACGATCATTCTCCTTAACGATTCGGCTGTTTGTTTTCTTGATTGTATATATATATATATATATATATATATATATATATATATATCAAACACAATACTGATCTACTAAACTACTACATACAACCATCGTTGGTCATGGTGTTTTCATGTGATCCTTGCTGAAGAATCCCTACATTCATGCCTCAGGTCCATGCTTCTCCTCACTCTTTGGCGCTGCCACGACTCCTCGAGGGTGTCCTTGAATGGGCGGGTCTGACGTGACCTTTGACCTGTAATCAATGACTTTCCACCCACTTCACATCGCAACAGGTTTTTAGAGCGAGAGCATTCAAACTGAGAGTGAGAACTGAGAAGTGAGAGAGCAGCTTCAGGAGGATCTGAGAGTGAAAATGAGTTGTTTTGTTGTTTTGTACAGCAAAAGAACTTCATGCCTGAGGGCATACATCTGGTTTTGGTAACAGCTGGTCAAAGACGCAGATTTGAACTTTTCCTTTCCTTGTCTCTCTCAGTGCGATGGTACCGATCTAACTCCGAAGATCCAGGAGCTGAAGTTTCAGTGCATTGTGTTTCTAAACATTCCCAGGTCGGTGAATATACCACGAAACTGTGTCTGATATTTATTTCAGATCATTTTCATGCCCAAAAATGTGACCTATTTATAATTTCTCAGTGTTTGGTAGAAGCCATTGCCGTTTTTATGAACTAATGACGCATATGTTAAACGTGTGCAGGTACTGTGCAGGCACCATGCCGTGGGGGAACACAGGCGACCACCGGGACTTTGAACCGCAGCGGCACGACGACGGCTGCATCGAGGTTATTGGCTTCACCGTGGCCTCTCTGGTGAGATGACAAGGAAATAGAAACAACGTGGTACGATCTGATGAGATCGTCGTCCCTTCTTTTTGCCGTAAGCCTCCGCTCTGTCCACCAGGCGGCGCTACAGGTCGGCGGACACGGAGAGAGACTGCACCAGTGCAGAGAAGTCGTCCTCACTACCTTCAAGACTGTACCTGTTCAGGTGAGTGTATTCACCAAACGATTAGCCCATTGAGTGGATTTACTTTGTTATATACAGATTATAGCTACAGAAAGTAAAACAACATGAGATGAAACGACAGAAGAAAAATATAGTTAAGATTTAGAACGTGTGCACAGGTATAGCTACATATTATACCTTTAAAAGATATCTAAGATCATGTTTTTACCTGTTCTCTCTCTGGAAAAGCATGTTTATTTCCCTCAAACAAAGTACCGTATCGTATTGTCACTGATAATAAAAATGACCAAACAATGAGTTGTCCTCGCGTGTCTCTGTTTGTTTGTAGGTGGACGGTGAGCCGTGTCGACTGGCTCCCTCCACCCTCCGCATCTCCCTCCGAAATCAGGCCAACATGGTCCAGAAGAGCAAGCGACGCACCTCCGTGCCCCTGCTTAACGAGTGAGTGACACACACACACACACACACACACACAGAGAGGAACTAGGCCAGCGGTGTTGTAAAAGCCCGGGTTTGCACTGAGTGAGTCATACGATCTGTTTAGTGGGAGCTGACATTCACTCCTCTCTGTGTCCCACATCTCCCGTCAGCTCGCCAAACCACAATCAAAGGACTGATGTTCAATTTAATCAAGTCGAAAGCACCGGGGAGACCGGCTGACATGTTATACTGTGTGGTTGTGTCGGCTGAGAAGGAGAATGAACCGAGATGTTTATTGATTTCTATCGGGGATGAAGCAGCAGAGCTGTACTGTGGTGCAGTGGTGGGAGAAGTTCTCCGATCCTTTTAGTTAATTAAAAGTAGGAATACCGCAGTCTTAGAATAATCCATCGTGAGTAGTCCTGAATTAAAAAAGGTTACTTAAAGGGACAGTGTTATAGATCAACCCCTCTGCTCACTCCTCCCTTTGTAAACACACACTGTCCCTTTAAGAACAGTACCTGCATTAAATGTATAATAACAAAACAATGCTAATATCTGGCTACTAACACTCCTCCATTCCCTGTAGCACTAATACTTATCCATGTATATCTTTGTCTTTATATATGTGAGTCTACCAGCTACAGTAAATAACAATAAGTACTTCATAGTTACTGCAGTAACTATTGTCTCTGCTTGATGTACTGCTGCTCTACTCTGTGTATCAGTGTTTGTCCACTTATCTCTGTCCCTCTTCTGTTCTTACCAACACATGACTGTGATCGTTTTGATTATTTATTACTTTCATTTGTTTACTTTCTCTCCTCTCCTTCCTTTGTTTCCTTCCTCTCCTCTTGTTCATTTCATTTTTTCTCCTCTTGTCTCCTCTCCTTCTCCTGTCCTGTCTTTTCTCTTTTTTATTTTCTCTCCTCATCTCTTTTTCTCCTCATCTTGTCTCTTATCCTGTCTTCTCCTCTTGTTTCCTTGTCTCTTCCCTCTCTTTCCTCTCCTCCTTCTCTCTTCCTCTCCTTGACTCACCAACTTTCTTCCTCCGCTCAAACTCTACTCACCTCCTTTCCTCCTCCTCCTCTCCTCAACTCCTTTCTTTCTCTCCTCATCCTCTCCTATCCTTGCCTCCTCTCTTCCTCCTCTCCTCTCATCATCTCCTCTCCACCTCCTCTCATCCTCTCCTCACCTTCTCTCCTCTCCTCCATATGTTTCTCCTCACCTCCTCTCCTCCTCACCTCCCTCCCCCTCCTCACGTTCCTCCTCTCTTCTCTGTGTGTGTGTGTGTGTGTGTGTGTGTGTGTGGCCGTAGTATTCAGAAGGTGTGTGCAGCAGATCTGCGCCGCCTCTCTGCTCCCCCCGACTCCTTCTCTGTGTAAGTACCTGAGCCCTCTGTCACTGAACGTCACTGTGTGTTTGTGAACGAGTGAGGGAGCGAGTGAGGGAGCGAGTGAGGGGACGAGTGAGGGGACGAGCGGGGGAACGAGCGAGGGAGGGAGCGAGTGAGGGGACGAGCGAGGGGACGAGCGGGGGAACGAGCGAGTGAGGGGACGAGTGAGGGGACGAGTGAGGGAGCGAGTGAGGGGACGAGTGAGGGGACGAGCGAGGGGACGAGCGGGGGAACGAGCGAGTGAGGGGACGAGTGAGGGGACGAGTGAGGGGACGAGTGAGGGGGCGAGTGAGGGAGCGAGCGAGGGAGCGAGCGGGGGAACGAGCGAGTGAGGGGACGAGTGAGGGAACGAGTGAGAGGACGAGCGAGGGGACGAGTGAGGGAACGAGTGAGGAAGCGAGTGAGGGAGCGAGTGAGTGGACGAGGAGTGAGTGGACGAGTCAATGCTGTTATTGTTGTCAACGTTTGTCTGTTTGGGTTCAACCAATGTTTAATTCCATGAAACTGAAGGTTTTTTCTCCTTACAATAAGTTTGCATTTGTCAAATATTTTTGTCTTGATGACGTGACTTAGAGACAGACAGAGAGGGAGAGAGAGAGACATAGGGAGAGAGAGAGAGACAGAGAGAGACAGACACAGAGAGAGAAACAGAGAGAGACAGACGGAGAGAGACAGAGAGAGACATAGAGAGAGACAGACAGAGAGAGAGAGAGAGACATAGAGAGAGAGAGACAGAGAGAGAGAGAGAGAGAGAGACACAGAGAGACAGACAGAGACAGAGAGAGAGGGAGAGAGAGAGAGAGACAGAGACAGACAGAGACAGAGACAGACAGAGAGAGAGAGAGACATAGAGAGAGAGAGACAGAGAGAGAGAGACATAGAGAGAGAGAGTATGGCCGGATGCTGAAAGTCTCTTCACTTCTACATGTTTGTCTGCCTCTTGTCTTGGTGTTTTCCGCTGTAGTCCCTTTACCTTTAACTTCTCCCTGAGCTTATTATTCCTGCACCACTCCTTGGCCCTCACTTGATGTCCACCCCCCCCCCAAGAAAAGCTGTTTTCTTAATTCTGCTTCAGCTGTGACTGAGAATAACAATTAATTTGACGCCCTTTCTGTTCGTTTGCAGATAAGATGTTGAGCTCATGCGGCTGGGTCGATGGGTAGATTTGTGTGTGTTCTCACTGTGGTTTTGTTTTTCACCCACGTCAATATTCAACCTCCGTCCTCGCTGGAGGCAACATTGCCCACAAACATCGACTTAAACACAGCGTCGGGGTCGTGCTGCAGGAGGATGACAGAGTCGTCAGTTAGACTTTCAAAAACTGGAGCTCAGCTAGAAAACTTCAACCAAACAAGACAGAATTTAAATGTCATTATCGTGCAAAATCTGGTTTGTGATGTGTGTGTGTGTCTGTGTGTCCTTATCATTGTCTGAATTGTGTGTGTGTGTGTTTTCTTTCCAGTCCTCACGCAGTTCCAGATCGTCTGCGTCTTCGAGTGAATCGGATCAGCCCGCAGGAGTACGACCGACTGCAGTACGACAAGGAGCGGCTACGAGACATCTGTAAGGGTGTGTGTGTGGTCACTCACAATGATTAGCATGACTCTACGGAGCATTCCAGCATCTTTGGGCTCTTTTTGGTTTTCTAGCTCACAGCTTCACCGTTTTGATTCACTCTCGTCAAAGAGAGGGACGGAGGTCGAGGCGTTGGAGTGGCTGGTCCCCGGCAGCGTCGCAGCAGCTCACTGCTCCTAAACGCTCAGGAGGGGTTCAATGCAGAGCTCAAATTTCATGCATGTGACGATTCGAATAAAGTCTTGAAAATTTGAAGACCAGCTGGTGGACATAGTGGAGCGTTTAGCAGCTTAAGAGCCAGATATTTCCCTCAATCAGAGCTAAAAGAGAGTGAACATTGGACACAAATCAATGACGCTGTCGCACATCTGCTGGATGTGTGAATGAGCAACTGTTTGCCAACAAAATGAACACAAAAAAAAGATTAAATGTCAATGGATGCAGCCCAAACAAAATGCAGTTAATCCTGGTTTAACCTACTTTTTCTATGCATAAATGTCTGAAGTGTGCGTTTTGTGCGTTCCAGCCATCCCAGTGGGCATCGTGGTGGTGAGGGGCGACTGTGACCTGGAGACGTGCAGACTCTACATCGACAGGTTGCAAGAGGCAGGTTTTATCTTCATCGTTAACGCTCATAACCATCTCAATCTTCTTCCGTTTCTTCCTCTTCATCATTATTTCATGACACTTGCAGCGTTATTTATAGACGGATGAGCATCCGACGCCGCTGGGAATGCGGAGCTTGTGTCTCTCGTGGGACTCTAACTGGGCTAACATCTGTGGACGTTTTGGATGTAAATGCTTTGGCTGTTTGTTAACCTTGAAACCTGTCTGCTGTGCTTGCTAGGACTTACACCAGGCGCCATCTACTGGCCACAGGGTGCACTATCAGGTATATCACTTTTGGGTGTCTTTCTGCAGGAAAAGTTGTTTTTTGAATCAATTTAGAAGTCATTTCTTACATATTTTAAATCTCTAAATCTGCCTTTTTTTTCCAGTACTTAAAATTTGTGTCAACCTGTTTCAAGGATTTTGGACGATGACGCTGTAGTTATGATACTTTTAGCAGTGTTAGCAGTTCCATAAAGAATGAAAATATAACTTTAAAATCTGGAATTCACCTTTAAATGTAGGTTTTACAGACTGACACCCTTGTTGAGTAAAGTCTTCTGTGTTCGTCTAAACAGTAATATTATAATGATATTCATTAGCTGTGGTGAGTCTAATTTAAACTACACTATACTCTGCCTCGTTGTCTCTGTCTTGTTACTGATTGTTCTGATTAATACCGTTCCTCTGTCTGGATTTCTCTCTTTTGCTTTCTTTAAATACATGTAAATGTGCATTTAGCTTATTGTTCAGTGAAGTGATGATGAAGATCACGAGTGTCTGATCTCTTTGTCTTCAGGACGAGAGCAGAGGCGTCCCCAGGACCAGTTCCACCAGTAGACTCTCTCCCAACTGGAGCTTCTTGGATTGTGAGTGACCGAGACACAGATGTTCATGTGACACGAACAAATAGGAACAAACCTCAGAGAGTCATTTTTACCGTTTAATCAGAGAGCAGCAGCTACAGTATGCAAGCAGTGGACACTTTGATTTTCTACTGTTTTTGCATCTCACTTCCCAGAGATCCGAACATATAGACGCCAGGTTTGTAACTTTCATGAGTGGAGGAAAACCTAGAATAGGCACTTAAATGATGTATTTTATTTTGGTGTTTTTGGTGTCTCAATTATCATAATAACAACTTTGTAAATCTCTTTGCTTAACATGTTTACAAAGGAAATTGGAGACAGTAATTATGTAAACGTGTAAGTTGATAAATGAGATAAAATAACAGGTGATCTGAGTCCGTTAAAAGCCGGTTTAATAAGTTAAGCGACTCGACAGACAGACGAGAGTCCTCAGAGTCCTAAAGAAGAGCTTCCTGTTGACATGCATGTTTGTGCTCTGCAGCCACGTCAGCTGACCGCTTCTACCGCATCGACAAGGCTCAGGTAAACACGACTTAAAGGTGCTGCTGTCATCAGCATTCATGAGCTTCTGCTTGTATATATATCTTTATCTGCATGTGTGTGTGTCTGTAGGAGCACCTCCACTTTGTGACAGAGATCTGTCAGGACGAGGTGTTCATCCTGGACCACGAGGGACCGACGGTGAACCAGGGATCGTCCACAGCGATGCCTGATCTGGTGGTGGAGCCGACCGCTGGGTACGTCAGCAGAGACACCGCAGATGTATTGTTCTGTATTTCTGTCAACCTTTGTTTAACCAGGTGAGACCTCCATCACATTTTAATTCCTTCTGTAATTTGTATTTCCAGTGTTTCCTTGACACCCGACGAACAAGGTAGAAAACACACACACACACACACACACACTGTGTTTGTTTGTCACCGAGACATAAAGAGTCGAAGGCAACAGCTTCGTCTTAAGGAACAGATTTTCCTCTTGCTGAATCTCAACACCCCCCTGAGGGCTTTACAGATGTTTTTCAGAACAGCTGCGAGTCTCTTAAATCCCCTCGTTCAGTCTTGTGATGGTTCTAACGTTCCCCTTAAACTTTCTCACGGGAAGTTGGAGGATGTTTTCTGTTGAATAATAAGTCACTGTAGTTCCTGGGACTCTCCAGTTTAACAAACCTGTCCCGGCATCTTTGTCTACTTTCAGTTTAGCAACAAACAGAGTCCACTCACTCTCAGATCAAAACATCTGATCCGATGCTTCATATTCAGTCAGAAACACGTCTGTCATGTTTGTTTCATTGTTTTTTGTGGTAAATTTCCCTTGAATTCAGTTCCAGAAAGTGGTAAAAGGGTTACAGATACAAAATAATTGCAAAAGGTGACTCATTTTTTTTGGAAACCACACAGTTACGGGTGCGGTGGTATTGAGTAATGTTCGATGAAACACGTTTTTTGGTGCGTCTAACTCAAGTCCAGGCAGGTTTTCTAGATACTCTGAGGTCATTCATGTCATAAGGTATTTTTAGATGTGCCAGAGACAATGAAAATGTTCCGCTGCGAGGAAATTGGCTCAGGCTTCACCTGAATGGACAAAAGACGGTGAAACTGAAAGCTCAACGAGTCCCAGCAGAAAGAGCCTGCAGGAGAAAAGAATAACTTGTTTGTTGTTATTTTCCTTTTTTCTCAATCAAAGCCTCACTTTGAGAACATCCTCAACATCTTAAAGCAGGAAAAAAATCCCTGAACGTGATTCATCGTTAGTCACCGTTACTCCACGCGGAGGCAGATATGTTTAGAAAAAGAGGAAGATTTCTGTAGCGTTGATCTCGCTCGATGTCTGTTTGTGTGTTTACAGCTCTGCTGACGGCTGCCGGTTCAGGAGACCTGTCTATGGTAAAGTGCAATCACTCACTGACTGTCGAGGAGCGCGCCGTTACAGCAGGTTTAACCGGTTTGCTGCACTGAGATTTATTAAGACTCCGTTTAGTTTAATCTCTCCAGGTTTCACCAGCTGATAAGAACATCCATAATGATTCAGCATAAAGCCACTCCATTGAATCTCTCGACTCTTAAGAGACCGTTCTGTGCTGCTGAAGAGAACGCTGAATATACTTTGAAAGATATTATGTGTGTTTACTGTCTGTAAACCAAACTATGACCATAAAGACATCAATCACAGATAAAGATAAACGACACAAAGATATGTTTTATACCATGTTGAAGCTACAGCTGATCTGCTTCTTTCCTCTGTCTCCAGCTGTCGGAGTGTGTGCGTCGAGGCGTCAGCTTGCTGGTTAGAGACTCCAGAGGCTGTTCAGCGTTGCATATATCCGCCCAGAACGGCCACGCGGACCTGGTCAGCTTCATACTGCAGCAGGGTGAGCGCGTGTACGAAGTGCATGGAGGTAAATGTGTGTGTTAGACGATCTTAAAGGGTGCCACTCGAAGGGTTAAATAAATCTGGTGGTGTGGAGTCAGAAAGAAGCGTACCTCGCTGCTCATCTCTGCTGCAGGCTCCAGGTAACGGTAGCCGCCACGAGCCTAGCATACCCAAAAGTGTCAGCCATGGAGTTGCATTGTGGGTAATGTAGGCGCCAGCTTTTGACGAGCAAGAAGAAAGAGTGTAACACTTTTATGTAGCCGTCTATCATGAGTTTGACGCTGTTAAACTCCTTTAAAGTACTAATTTAAAGAGTAAATCTGTGTTTTCTTACATAATCATTGTGTCTTTGTGATTATGTTTTTCCATCTTCAGGCTCTAAGGTGCTTCTGGATTTGACCGACAGAGAGAAGTATGTTGACGACTTTAAATGAGTCTCTGTGTATGTTTTTTATTTGTATTTGTTATCAGGTTATTGTTGAAAGTCACCTGCCTCGATAGCGTGAGAACTCTTCTTTTATCTGCTGCGTGTCTTCTTTTATGCTTTCTGTTCTACGTCAGTGTGCTCAGTTTACCGGGAATCTTTACCTGTAAATGACAACCAACAATTTGCACGTACTTACAGCTTATCTGATCGCTAAGACGTCTGTGTGTGTGTGTGTGTGTGTGTAGAGGGGACACTGCCTTGCACAAAGCAGCCTCAGAGAAGCAGCATGCCGTGTGTCGGTTGCTGGTGGAGGCCGGGGCGTCGCTCGAAAAAGTCAACTTTCAGGTAAATACACACACACACACACACACACACACATACACACACACACACACACTGTAGAGACATTACCCGTAAATACTGCTGAGTCACATCAAGAGGAACAGCATGACTTGTACCGTAAATGATCTACAGAGGCCTCCAGGGTGTGTCTCTCCGGCTCCAGTGTTGGGGATGTCCTGACCGTCTCACACAACGCTGGTTTGTTTGTTTGTTCGGGATTCACCAGCGAGAGACAGACAGACAGACGGACAGACAGACTATTAATATTACTGTGTACTTTTTTTAGTTTTGATGATGGGCAACATGGTAATATGTTATTCTTATTATTATAATTTCAACATGACAACCTGTTAGCTGCAGCCCTGCGCTCCTGTTTGTTTTTTCGCCGTAGTGACCGTGTGTGTGTCCACCAGGGGAAGACGCCCGCGGACCAAGCGGAGGGAGACTCGGAGCTCGCCGCCTTCCTGAACGCCCAACAACAATCTACCACCCGCGAGGACCTGGAGACGGCTGTCTGAGGCGCACACACACACACTCACACACACACACACACTCTGCCTCTCTGGACTCACACACACACACTCTTAGTGGAGAGTGTGTGAGTGTAAATAAAAACAAATAACGGACTCTCTGCAGACGGAGACACGAGACAAACCAGAGCAGTGAACTGCTTCAGCTCACAGCAGCTGGAGATTTGAATGGTCAACTATTTATTTGTATTTATTTATTCATATTCTATTTATTGGTTGTGCTGATTGATTGAGGATGCAAGTGCACTTTGAGCAGCCGTCGTGAGTTCACGTGTCGTTTAGGAGAGCCGAACTCGTGAAAACACGTTTGTTTTTGGTCACAATTCATGTTTTAAGAAAGAGAGTGTGTTGATTTAGAAAAACATTTGACCTAAATACTTAAGTTTTGTATAACGTTCACCCCATAAAACCTGTGTGCCAAAGACATTACATGGATGTAGTGTCACATCTGCTCCCAGAATCACAGCGGTTTGTTTCCACATGAATCTCTGCTTTCACACCAAATTAATGTTTCATTCAGCGTCGCTGGGTCAACGGGGGGACGTTACGAAGGTCCCACATGATTTAAAGTACAGAAAGAAAGAAGGAAGAACTCTTTTTGGATTGACTTTTAAAACCAGTGCTACAAGTTGCTCATAAAAATACCAGAAACAAGAAAACAAATGCGTTTCATTAGACAAAATAAAATTGATTTGATATGTTTTAAGGTATCACAAGATAAATAAGAGTGTTGGGAATCCAGTGTTCCCGTTTAAAGCATAATCACTAACTCCAGCTGACGTCACACAAACATATTTTAACTTTTCATAGTGTGTGTCTGGTACTCCTGACCCGACAAGGCTTTTCACATGCAGCTTGTGTGTGTGTGTGTGTGTGTGTGTGTGTGTGTGTGTGTGTGTGTGTGTGTGTGTGTGTGTGCGCGTGCGTGCGTGCGTGATAGGATTCCTCATTCCATATCAAACCTGAAAAGAGAATCAGTACAGCTGCAACAGAAACAGTCTTCTCTCTGTGCAGCATCTACGTGACTACAGACTGTGTGTTGCTGTAATAGTGTGTGTTTGTGTGTGTGTGTGTGTGTGTGTGTGTGTGTGTGTGTTGTGTGTGTGTGTGTGTGTGTGTGTGTGTGTGTGTGTGTGTGTGTGTGTGTGTGTGTGTGTGTGTGTGTGTGTGTGTGCAGCATTTATCCAAGAAGAAGATAACAATCTGAGCCATATTCAATGCAATATGAATCGATGACGTCTTTTGCATTTCTATATTACTCGTTTACATTACATTAATGTTTTGAACGTTACCTTTTAGCACCGAGGAGTATTGAATGTGCATTTTTACTTCAGTGCTGGTCGGTTACATGATTGTCCTGTTCTTTTATTTCTTATGTTACTTTGTGTGCATGTACATGGATCGATCTTTTAAAGAACAACCCTGTGAGGTCTCTTTTGATATAACCTGTTGTAAGCTAAATTGATATATAAAGTAAGAACTGCTTTGAATTATTTTAAAGACTCCGTGGCCATCGTAGAAGTCTGACGGCTTTTAAAGTCTTGGAAATCCGGTTTTTTTGCTACTGAAACTGCTACTGAAACTCGGTGTTACTCAGACTTGTTTTTATGAGTCATTGCTGACAGTGTATTATCTCTTTACCATTGAAACCAACACATGGGAAGTTTTATTTAAAAAGATAGTCATCACACAGTGAAGCCGCATCTTTCCCAGTTTAAGATCCACTCACTAGATTTCTTCCAGAGCTTTCAGAAACATTTGGTTTTCTTCCTTGATGTGGCTGAAAGCTCCAGAAGATATTTAGTGAATGGACCTTTTTTTGTAAACATTATCAGTTAAAGGTTCACTCCACCGATTTTAAACATGAAGGTTAATTTAGTTCCTTTTCAATCTGTGAAAACAAAGAAAATAATAATAACGCTAGTCGAACTTAAAAAAGTCATTTTTAAATTGACACTTTTAAGCCAATCAAAGGCTTTTCTTTGAAATAAATGTTTTTTCTTGGCATCGGGATGAGTATACCAACTACTTAAAGTGTTACTCACACGACAATCTTTTATATAATAATATATAATAATACTTTAATATATCTGAGATGTTCTGCTTCACTTCTGAGTAAATTCCCTCGACTAAATCCACACTTTCAAGCCTCTCGGATACGATTTTCTTTGTCTTTTCACGATTGTTTGCTTCTACGATGGCTGCCGCTGTCTCTCCAACACCGAGAGCTTCCTCTGAGTGTCTGGAGACGATGAAATGAAATCCTCAAACTGAACTCTCTGTGAATGGAGATGACCTGTCTATGAAGCCACTATAAGCTCGGCCCGCTCACACGCCTCTTATCACTCCATGGAGTAGAAACTCTGTATTAGATTACGTCTCTCATCAGCGTTTCTTTATGCATGGCATTCTCTTACCTCCTTCTTGGGATTATTTTCTGGTAATATGGCATAAAAAATGGCATTACTGTTGTTTTAAACTATTTAATTATTATAGTTTTATTTCTACCTGAGTTTCCTCTTTGGTTGGACATGTGGTTTTCTTTTGCTTTTGTATTTCTTATATTTCTGATGATGATGGGATTACTTGAAGTTTGTTGTTTTATTTTGTTCATTTGTTAAAAGAAGATGTGATGCTGTAGTTTTGCCTCTGACATTATTTCCTGTTGTGGACATTTTGCTTAACTGTGTTTCCTCTTCAGCCAAAAACGTTTATCTAAACTGGGAACCAACTGCCAACATGATGAAGTCACTTTTTAATTTAAACATCCAGATGCAAAGATGCCTCGTCGTGTAGTTAACAATGTTCTTAATTCCTCATATCTGAACACTGACTCCCAACCACAACAATACATAAAATATATGAAGTATATCAAAATGATCTCAAATAAATGAACACGTATCAGGCTCTACAACCGTGCTTGGCTACACTTTGAGCTAAATGCTAACCCTAGCATGCTAACGCTAGCATGCTGATGCTAAAACATCTTTGTTTAGCATGTTAGCATAACTTCAGCCTCTTGGTGGCGGTAGAGGAAAAGTCAGAGGATCCCCAAAATCAGTAATATTCATCCTCTGGGGACCATGAATGTCTGTGCAGAAATTCATGTCAATTCATCAAATAGTTGTTAAGATATCTTAATTTTTGCACGGCTAAAATTATCCAAAATACTTATGCAAGATATTAATCATGACAAAACCATTAAACACTCCACTAGACATCTCTTTTTTAATATTGTGTATTATTTATTTGTTTAGCAAACACTAACAAACATACGTTATCATTGAGACTGTGAACAGACTATGAATATATCTAAAAATACAAAGAGATGACTCAACTAACACCGCTAACGGTCTTTAATTAAATAGATTTAAATCTGCTGGATTCATATCAGACCTGTGAATTACTTTGTTTGTTTTACTCCACTTTTAGCACCAGACGGGTGGAGTTAAGGTATTTCTGTAAAGTCATATTGATGGATTAGACTCTTTAAGTCATGAAAACACTGTGCCATAGAAATAATTCAGGTGAACTAAAGAAGTAGAGTATAAACTAAAAACATTGAACAAAACTTATTATATTTATAACTAAATATCCATGATTTTCTTGTTTTTAAAAGGATTATTTTTAGGTTTAAAAAAGACCTTAAACATCAGAACAGATTACAAATCAAGAGGTTTTATATTATTATATTATTCATATCAGTGAGTCATTGTTAATACAGGGTCAAGAGGTCAAACACGAGACTCTACTGCCAGTAATAAAAAGATTTAATCTCTTTTACATCTTTACATCTTCCTCCACACGTTAAATATTTCACTGCTCGTCGTCGTGAACTCAAACCTGATTATAAAACCGTCATTCACCGGCGTACTGAACGCGTGTTCACTGTATGCTGCTGTTTGTACACTGAAACAGGAAATGAACTTTAACCGTGTTCAATAACTTCCTGAATGTGACGCGACTCTGACGGATTTCTCACGTGGCTGTTAAGTCAAACACAAGCTCAGCGCGTCTCAGATGGGAATTCCCTGAAATGGTAAAAAGAGGACAAACCAACCTGTGGAAGGATCAAATGATCTCCTGCTGGTTCGTCTTCTGAGCACTTCAAGGAGTTCTTGTCCCAGTTGGCTTGAAGAAAATGTAGATTCAAGTTAATTCTTTAAATAAAAACTAGCTAAACATGGCTTCAAGTGTCAGACTTTATCAACTGTTTAACAGGCTGTAAACTCTTAATACGTCTGCATTTATAATAAGTCTATAACACGAGTTAAGAAGAACTAATCAGCTGATTTATTTCAGTATTTAGATTATAACACCAGTTTACTGGGTTTATGCCCAAAAAATATATGGATACAAATTTAGTCATGATAAAAACATACATTTTGACTTTTCATCTTATAATTTTGGCTGTTTGTCTCATAACTTTGATTTTTTGTCTCCTAACTTTCACTTTTAGTTTCTTAACTTTCACTTTTTGTCTCCTAACTTTCACTTTTAGTTTCCTAACGTTGACTTTTTGTCTCCTAACGTTGACTTTTTGTCTCATAGTTTTGACCTATAAACTAAAATGCTATTTTCTCATCATTACTTTCATCTTTTTATCTTATTTTTACTGTTTAAAATGAGCTCCCGTAGTGTTTTCTAGATCCGTAGTTCCCAATATTTTCTACCTGTGACCCCTTAAAAAGAAGCAACGTCTTGCAGCCTTTTATCACCAGTTTAAACTATTGTCCTGTTTTATTTAAATGACATTCTGCTGCCTGAGGAAATAGAATGATTCAGTAATTCATATGAGAAAAGAGAAGAAAAAGTCTGACAAAGTAGAAAATTCATGAGGCAGAAATATGTTTTTGTTTTAATAACATTATGTGGGAACCAAAATAAATAAATCAAAAATAAATATACATTTTAATGACCAAACCAAAAATATTAAACTCACACTCAAGATCTTATTTTGTTGTGGCCAGAGTCATCTTTAACGTGACTGATGACGACTGATGAGTCATGTTAAACTGCTGCTGCTGGCTCAGGTTTTTATTTGTTCATGAGTCAGCCGTTGCAGCAGTCAGTGAGTATATTGACACAGATCACTTCTTGGAAAGAGGAAGAATTATACGTCGTCCCGTTCATCGTCAACAACAAGTGCCGGTTAAGTTTTCACACGTTTGTGAGGATTTCAGACATTGAAGACGTCGTAGATTCACAACATGTAGTTCATTTAAATTAATGTAAACTTCCTTTTTGTTATTTTAGTTTGTATGTAACAGTTCCTCTTTTCTCTTGTCAAAACACTACTGCCAAAGTCAAAGTATTTTGATGTTAAAGAAGGTTATTATACCACTGACACACCATTCAAAACAACTGTTAACCAACACAAAGAGGTTCTGGAAGTTTCCGTCACAAAAACAAAACCACCTTTTTACTTTGGGATGAATTTTGTGGACTTTTAAAAATGTTTAAGGGAAGAATAAAAAATAAATAAATGTGTGTATGTATGTATATATACATTAACATTTGAGTAATCTTATTATTTTATTATAAATAAAGTTGAAACACTTTTTTTATTTGCTGTGCCACTCAGTTTCACTTTTGTGTTTGGTTAGAAACAACGCTTGATAGCAAAATATAACATATTTATATATTTTAAAATGTAAATATATTATATTTTGTTTGTTTTAAATGAATCCATTTACTGACTTTGAGTAGAAAAACTCACCTAAAGCTGTGAGGAAGGGCACATAGAGTAGCTTTCTGTCATGACAGTCCTCTGACGTCATTACGTAAGACCTCGCGGGAGGACGCACGCCCTGTGCGCGTCCACGTTTGGACCGCTTAAGTCTTTAAAAGTGGAAGAAGGAGTAACCTGCAGCTAGTGGAGGAGGAAGGTGTCACTTGGAGCATAGGTGTGCCGCTTTTTACTCAATTGGACCGTAAGTACTCATATATTCATATGCTTTTCAAATAGTATTCCTTTATTATTAAAGTTTACTTCCGTATTCTTGACTCGATACAGTTGTAACAAACTTAACGTCTTAACATCTGTTAAAAGTGTCTTTTATTAATCAAACATGCCGTGTGACGGTTAATTAACTTATTGTTTAAGTTACTGACTGTGTTAGTTGTGTTTAAGTAAAAACAATTTATTAACAAGTTAATAAACGAGTGCATGCCTCGACATGACCACTAATCTAATGTCTACTAACTACCAGTAGGGGGAGGTAAAACAGTGGCATGTAGGTCAATGGTAAGTAAAATGACTTTAAATACAGATTAAAATGACTAATATTACATGAATAATAATTATACTACACTACTATAGAGTATGAACAAATGTTTGTTACACAGCTCTTGGAGTGTGTAGAATACGGACATCAGAGTCAGCAGAAATAGGATGGGAAATGATGTGGTAACTATTTAACTAATTGAGTATTTTGTCATTTTTCAGGCTTAAAAAGCTAAACTTTCGCTTGTTCCAGATTTCTTAAATGTGAGGATTTGCTGACATTAATATTTATGAGCTTTTGATAGTTCGTCATGATCAATAATGCATTTTAAAGACGTCACCTCGTGGCATTATTCACTGTTCTCGTACATTTTGTAATGTCTGTCTATAATGCAGAATAATACAATTAAAGAAGCAACAACTGATGGAAGACGTTTATGATGAACACTTGTTTAGCGCAAAATCCCTCATTTTGAGTTTAATCTTATGTTTGAAGGATTTTTTTCCATTTTTAATCAACAGTAAACCAACATGGCGAACGGACACGTGAAAATCCACGACCCCTTCTCCAGCATGGACGGCACGACAGACCCTAAACCTACCTCAGACTCCGACAGCATGGAGGACACGGTGGAGTTCAGGCTCCTCATGGCCTACGCCAAGAGGAGAGGACCTCAGAGGAAGTCTCCTCAGAAGGAGTCTCCTTCACAGGACGTCTTACTATCCGGTGGCCTCGACGGAAAGGAGTCGTCCTCACCTCAGACGCCGGACAAGACGGAGAAAGAGAAGAAGAAGAAGAGGAGGATGAAGAGATGGAGACTAAACATTTTCAGCTGTATCAAACCTCAGCGCGAAGACAAAGAACCGAGACAAATTCATGAGATGCTGCCTGACTGTGACAACAGATGTGGTCCTGTGTGTGGTGAGGATCATTGCTTTTATTATTGGTTATTGGAACCATCGTTTTGTCTGTAAAATTATATAAAATGACAACTTTAATGACTGAAGTCACTGTAAAGTCCAGAGCTCTGGCTCATATTTAATCAATGATATTTGGGATGTTCTTTTTATGCATAAAACAGTCAAACTTAAATATGTTATAAAGTTACTTTATCGAGCAAACGGCAGGGCATCTAAATGAATTTATGAATAAGATTAAGTGTGACAATTATCACCAGATTACATCGATAATGAAAATAGTTGTCAGTTGCAGCCCAAATATATTTAATTCTACCGAAACAGCCGACACATTCTTCATCACCTCCTCGTCTACGTCACCTTGTGTTTTTGTACTTCAGCCACAAGTTCATCACCAGCTGCCGGCGTGTTTGTACTCGTAGGATACAGGCTGGGACTTGTTGCTGTGCTTTCTTTCCGTTCTCTAAACCGTTTCATTCGTGTGTTTGTATTATAGAAGAAGAAGAAGAAGAGGAGCAGCAGCAGGAGGAGGAGGATGAGTTGAAAGAGGCGGCAAATAAACTGACGAAGATCGCTGATGAAATCCAGTTCCTTCGTCCAGAAATAGAGCCCGACTCGCCAGAAGGTGAGCTTTGGTTTCCTCTCAGAATAAACACGAAGCTCCTTTTAGTGAAGACTTCATCCACAAACGTGTCTCCAGAGCTGCGGAGCTTTAAGCAGCACAGATACTGCAATTATATATAAATATTGCAATACTTTCATCACCACTGTGTTAACCTCCTTCCTTAAACGTGCCACTAAACAACATGTAGGTGATGTTTGAGCATCAGGAAATATGAAACTGTATCTGTTGGTTTTGTGTTTCCTTTAAACCGTTGATCTCGTTGTTTTCTTCCAGGTGAAGATGAGAATGTGGAGAAAATGATCGGCCTGCTGCTGAGAGACGCTGGAGACCGGCTCAACGAGAAGGTAAGAAACGTTTATAGTTAATATAATTCTACCTCTCTGGAGGCTTCATAGGGAACTCTTTCACGGTAAAGGTTTGGAAGTCGTTCATATTGTTGTTTTTGTGCCCGTCGTCCACCGTCTCTGGAAGGTGTAGAGCTCACAGATGGCTCATAAACATAATATCTTTGTGTGTGAAATGGTGACGGGTGTTTTATCCACCAATGAAAAGACTCTAAACACGAAGAAACCGTTTGTGGTCCTCACCAGGAGCTGAAAGACGCCGCTATCGCCACGGAGCTTTTCCGGGACTACTCTTTCTTTAAGCTGCTGATGTCGACTCTTCTCTTGAGGATGGGCCTCAAGAGCCTCCACCCAGACTCTCCGGGGCCCAAAGCATCGCCCGAAACCCAGATCGCTGTCGCGTGTGAGGTGAGAGCAACCTTTATGGTCTTATTAATAAATACAACCAAAGTAAAACAGGTATTTTTTTGGGGGGTATTGACTAACACGTTTGTCTGCAGGTCACCAGTCGTCTGTCGGCGGTGAACTCGCTGCCCAGGAACCGACTGCTGGACCACGGAGCCAGATACCTGCAGCATTATTACTCCCCCTGGGTTCAGCAGCAGGGCGGATACGTACGTTAACAACACGCCTTTAACATCTTCCTGACCGCTTCAGTTCACCCATAAGTCTTTTTCTAATCATCACATGTCCCTCTCACAGGCGGAAGCCTTCTACAGTGACGACGAGGACGACGAGTGAGCAGGAAGTCGTTCGAGTTCCTTCAAAGACTCGAGACGCATTTTAGTTTTCTGCCACCGTTTCAGTTTACATGCACGTGAAACGCTGACGAGCAGCAACACACCTGCACCCTCGCATCACATGCATAATGGTGTTCAGGTTTGAGTTGTGCCATTTCCTCTGAAGACTCTGAGCCAAAGACAAAACAGTTTCTGTCTCGTTGATATCAACTTTTATATGTGATTTAATTTAAATAAAACATAATAATCGTGTTTCAGGGAAATATAGGATAGCTATCGTCATTTTAAATCAGCATTATTTGTGCTGGAATTTGGTGGATAAAAACAATTAATGTTTTTTTGTTTTTTTTAGCATTTGCACTTTTAATTTTAACTTTCAAATGAATTTTAATGTTTGCGTTCAGAGTTTATGAAAGATGTGTGTTCAAGTTTGCTACAAATAAATGTGTAAATGAAAAAAATTAACTGTATTCTTTGTAATAAAATCTTGACACAAAGTGGTTCTTACTAATGTAGTCATGTGTTTGTTTTTTAAATATTCTCTGTTCATTAAAAAGTTTATTGATGCAGCAGAAATCAATATACGTGTGTGTGTGTGTGTAACAGCCCCGTCTTGTGGTCAAATGAGGAACTGTATCGTACTGACAGAGCAGTCCTGAACCCCATTCAAATGTACTTTATTTTCTACTTTTTAGTTTTCTAATTACTTTCTCAATGCTTCACCAG
Organism: Lycodopsis pacificus; assembly: GCA_028022725.1. NCBI lineage: Eukaryota > Metazoa > Chordata > Actinopteri > Perciformes > Zoarcidae > Lycodopsis > Lycodopsis pacificus. Next base: position 17,271,228 of record CM051709.1, read on the forward strand.
GCGGCAAGTTCTTATATTATTAATTATTTTAATAATTCGGCATATAAATGAAATCCCTAACAGCGGTTTGCTTTAATTAAATCTCAGTTTAGATGATTTTGTTGCAATTCACGCCCAATTAAAGCAGTCTCTTTAATTCACTGACTTATTTTAGTCGAGTTGCAAATTATTTCGCGTCCTGACAATAAAATAATCTATACATTCGTATATTTTTAAACGGTCAACGTGACGCTGGCTGCTGATTGGTGTCTCCAAATGAAATGAGATCCAACCCGTTCCCCTGCGCACCTCGGACTGCCTCAAACCTGCTCTACCGACAAACAGCAGCGCGAGGAGGACACGCGACTCATCAGTGACGCCTCACCTGTCGGCCACTCTTCAATGCGCCGCACCCGACTCTGTAAACGCAGCGGAGGAGTTTGAGTGCACATGATGTTCAACGTCGTGCACCAGGGTCGGAAATATGTCCCCATGCGCTCCTCGGTCACGGATGAGTCTCCGTTAACCGTGCGGACTGTTCATGTCAACAGATCCCCGGGTACGATGGACGAGGCACCGGAGACCGCTTGGTCGCAGCCCGGTGCCAAGTTGCGGATCTCCAAGGCCGGCAAGGGCCCGGCGATAGTAAAGGCTGTCCGGCCGCACTTGACTCCTCCGCCGGCCTCTCTGGAGAGCCTGGAGGCGGCTTGGAGCGAGAGAGCGCACGGGGAGGTGAAACCACCGGTGAGTTCACCGAGCCACGAGGGGGTGGACGGTCACGGTGCGGGGCCACCGAGGGCCAAGAAAAGAGGGTTCAGACCGCCCGATGTGAGGACCATCTTCACCCCCGGAGAGAAGGACCCCAGGGTGAGACGGGAGTCCGGGGAGGGACACACCTTCCTGCCTGGAGGAGAGGACACCTGGTGTGACGTGTGCTGCCGCTACATCTTCCACGATGGGGTCACCTGTTCAGGTGAGTCTGGAGGTGATGGGTGTTGGGGGGCATGAGGATCCCCCCCTCAGTTGGGTGTCAGACTTCAGGAAAAGTGCTTCACCACTTGATCCTCGGCTGCTTTTTTATTCTTTAACTCGCCTTTTTAGGTCAAAAGTATCTTATTTAGTGCTGAGACAATGTGATTACACAGTAAACTCTTTGGGTTTTGGACTGTTGGTGAAAACCAACAGTTTTATAAATATTTGGTTTCAGGGAATTGTGTTTTACAGACCAAATAAGTCAAACTGTAAAATATCCTGTAAAGGAATCTATGATGGAGGTAATTGTTAGTTTCTTCCCCAATAGTTTGTCCATTAAAGGCACAACCATCAGATCAGAATAACTTGTCAAAAACAAATCGGTAAAATCTGATATAAATATGAAACTTTTATGGAAGTATAATTGAATGTTTTGGGGTTGATCGAGTCAGAGAAGTCCCCTCGCTCTGCTGCTGTCTCACATTTAGATTGGCTGACGTCACATACTTTGAATAATTGTTTTCAAAGTGACATGCAGTGAGAACACATATTTGTGGATGACATTAGTGGGCGGGGCTCTGAAACGCAGCTCAGCACCTGGAATGCTGTCGTGAATGCAGACGGACCGGTTCAGGTCTACGAGGCTCGATGTCTCATCGAGAACAAGCTGGACCTTCATCTGGTCCACTTCTGTCTGACAAACAATGCAAAGAGGAAACGCAGAGAAACACTCTTTCCTCCTGTGTTGAGGTGCATTTGTTAGTGTTTCTCTTTACATGTTTGTTCTGTCATGAAGCTTTAAATGTAACAGCTCTGAGTGAAAGATGTACTGAACCTTTTTGCCCTATTTACCCCATTTTATTCATTTTTTCAGAAAAAACAAAGAGACAAAAACACTACTAAAAGACACAAAACAACTACAAAGAGACACAAAACAACTGCAAAGAGACACAAAACAACTACAAAGAGACACAAAACAACTGCAAAGAGACACAAAACAACTGCAAATAGACACACAACAACTACAAAGAGACACAGAACTACAAAGAGACACAGAACTACAAAGAGAGACAAAACAACTACTAAAAGACACAAAACAACTGCAAAGAGACACAAAACAACTACAAAGAGACACAAACAACTACAAAGAGACGCAGAACTACAAAGAGACAAAATATCTGCAAAGACACACAAAACAACTACAAAGAGACACAAAACATCTGCAAAGAGACACAAAACAACTACAAAGAGACACAAAACAACTACTAAAAGACACAAAACAACTACAAAGAGACGCAGAACTACAAAGAGACAAAATATCTGCAAAGAGAAACAAAATGACAATGAAACAACTACAAAGAGACACAAAACAACGAGAAAGAGACAAAATCTAGCAACAAAAAGACCAAAACAACCACAAAGAGAGACAAAATAACTACAAAAACACAGAAATCAACTACAAAGAAACACAAAACAACTACTAAAATACAAAACAACTACAAAGAGACACAAAACTACTGCAAAGACAAATAAAACAACTACAAAGAGAGACAAAAGAACTACAAAGATATACAAAACAACTATTAATGGACACAAAACAACTACAAAGACACAAAACGACTGCAAAAAAGGGAAACACAACTATAACGTCTGCGTGTCCCTCCTTTATGTAGGAGAGGTGTTCGGTCCTTTCTCTTGCGCTTCATTGTCTTATATAAGTCATGTATAAAATATAAAACGTTAAAGCAAAGCTGACACGGACGCACAAACAAAGTCTTCTTACTCCGCCTTTGTCCCTTTAACCTCATTTTGTTTCCAGACAGATATCCCTGCACAACGAGCTCTGTGTTTCCCGTCAGTTGTACCAGCAGCTGATGGACTTTACGTGTATATTAAGTGAGTGGGCACATTTAATATGCAGTCGATTGCCACTCAGGAAGCCCGTTAAAGGCCCATTACTCCGACTGAACGTCAGCAACCTTCTCCAATGGACTAAAATAATACTTGATGAGAAGACAAACGTCTAGAGGTGAGGCTCTGACGTCCTGTAGCTCTCTGCAGAGGACCGCCGGTCACTGGTTCACTTATTAACACAGAGAACAGTCACTTATCAGTCAGTTGAGCAACAGCAGCTCAGTGATTTATT
>CM051709.1:17279324-17371824 GCA_028022725.1 Lycodopsis pacificus
CAGGTTTCCCTTTATTCTACTTAAGGTCAAGTCCATTTACAATTCACTGAATGCTATCGACTGTATTATAGAGAATGTTAGTATTATTTAGTAGAACTCAGAGGGTGAAGTATTGGTGCAGCACCGTCAATCACCACAGGAGGGCGATGTAGCCAAGTCTGTGGTTTGTTTTTACACCTCCAACGAGTTTAACAGCGAACAGAACTATATGACCAAACGACCGGGAGGAGAAAACACTGAATCTGTCAAAAGAGAAGATTATTAAGTAATAAAATGCAAAATACAGACGGAGCATCGTGTTAAAGTTTCTAAAAATACAATGTCATTGCGTTCACTGTTTGTGTTAATTGTGCAGTTTAGTCAGTTGTTCTCTGCTGTCATTGTTCGGCACTGAATATAATACCAAGTCAGTGCACACACCCATAATGCATCACTCAACAAGAATGGCTTGTGTGTGTGTGTGCGTGTGTGTGTTTAATTCCTAAAAAGACAGCTGGGTGTGTAGCAGGTCAGAGTGTACTATGTCTGTAACGTTGTGTGTTTGTGTCACGTGACGTGTAACACGATCTCGTAAACAGTTTGAGTCGTGATACGTTTTGTCAGTGAACGCCGGTGAAGTCTGTCTGAGGGAGGAGGAGGATGAGCTCAGCATGTTTCAAACCAGGGCGCGCGCACACACACACACACACACACACTCTCTGGTAGTGCTGAGTATAGTGCTCTGGCTTTTTAGGTTGAGTCAGTTGTTTCATAAAAAGTACATTTGTGTTTGCAGCTGTAACTGTTGGGTCAGAGTGTGTGTGTGTGTGTGTGTGTGTGTGTGTGTGTGTGTGTGTGTGTGTGTGTGTGTGTGTGTGTGTGTCTGTCAGCGAACCTAAACTGAGTGTTTCTGGGTAATTGACAGAATTGTGTCAGAAATCACCGACTTTATGAAGCTTTTTATTGTGATCCATAATGTTTTATTGGGTTGAATGAGTCTGTGATCACTAGAAGAAGCTGCGTTATGAATGACGTGCTTTGTGTTTTTACTTTGAGTACACACTGCAGCTGCCCTTACAAAGCATACGTACCGTCACATGCTGCATCCATTCACTTCACTGCTTGCTCGTGTATCTGCTGCGTAAAGGATTGTGGGTCTGAATGGCCAGAAAAACATGCTGACTAAACACGACCGTAGTAGAAGTAGAACATCCTGGTATTATTGGCATACTGCATTGGTACTACTACTTATTGGGACATACTGAACCTTTTTCTGGTATACTAAATACTATGGTATCTGTTACAACTAGTGAGTGTATTGACATGTAGGATGGAGGTGAGTACATCTTTGGTACTCACACACACACACACACACACACACACACACACACACACACCAGTGTCAGTTACCATGGAACCGACAAGACAATGAACAGAAACTATTATTATTATCCTACAGATGTACACATGACATCATAGTTTAAGTGGGCTCATGCATTGGTTTAAAAGCATTGAATTAAGGTTCACCTAGCTCATGATTTGGGGTTTTCTGGTGTACAAACACATGTTTTCTTGCCGTTTAACTGGTTGAAAACGACACATTCTCGATTGTTTGGCCCGTGATTCCTTTCATTTGTCTGTTTATGATCCACAATCGAGACAGTCTGTCTGCAGCACGGACAGCAGACACAGAACGGAGATCAAATCTGAAGTTTGACGTCAATCCTGTTAGAGTCAGAACAGAGACAAACCTCAGACTCTTCATTTAACTACAAGTACTGAATATGATCAGCAATCAGCTGGTCTGAAACACGGACTATGCATATAAACAATAAGTTTGGAGTGATTAACGAGTTATTAAATATGAATTTCCCAGTGATGCGCTGGGCATTGTGTCGCTCCTCCTGCCATGTGATTGGTCGGACTGAAGGGGAGGCGGTGAATGATTGACAGAGAATAACGGGTCACTTCCTGTCTGCTGGGAAAGACAAACAGTCGGAGTGAGAGGAGAGGAAACCAAGAGGACAGAGGGAGGGAGAGTAAATACAGAAAGAGAGGAACATCTCCTCTTTGGTTTCAATCACTCATTAACACCACCGGCTCACGTGACTGACGTCAGGTTAACGACCTCGTCGGCTTTTATATTGTTTTATTTGAAGGTGTTTTTTAAGAGAGTGCTTCCCACACTGTGGTGCACCAGAGATGCCGGGATGACGTGTGTTTGTAGCCAACAGGAAGTCAGCGTCACACTGGTTCCCTCCACAAAAAGATAATCATTGCATTTTGGATTATTGCAGAAAGTAATCTCTGTGGCAAACAAACGTTTGTGACACTTACAAGTCTTCAGCAAGATATTCTTCACAGATGATACATTTTTAATGCAGAAATGATGCATTTTGTGACTCTGGGACTAATTCCTGCAGCGCTACTCTAAGTCCTTAATTTAAATAATATGTCATCTAATCTGATTTTATTACAGACGGTAGTTAGAGGGCCAGAAGAACAGGAAAGAATCCGTGTTTGCATATCAAAACTCAGTATAAGGAGAGCAGAGAGAGAAAAAAAAAGTTAAAAGTTAGAAGAGTCAATTTGAATAAAGAAGGAATGTTAACGTGTTTTCCCTCAGAAGGTTTTATGGTTACTCATTAACAGCTGGGTGAGAGCCAGGGCGGGGTAACACTGCAGCAAATACACACTCACAAATACACACTCACAAATACACACTCACAAATACACACTCACCAGAAGAACCAGCTGGAAGGAAAACTGTCGTAAAAGTTGAGAAAACAGACTCCAGTGTGGGAAAGTTCTTCTCTTCTTTGTGTTTTATTTATTTCTCTCTCTCTTGTGTCTCTTGGGGTCTTTGAGAAATGTGACTTTTCACGCAGCTCTGTTATGTCACCGGTCATCAGGAGGAGGGTCGGGCTGATACGGCTGTTTCTGAGCTGGTTTTGGTGTTTTAAGGAGCTTTAAAAGCAGAAATGAGGGCTTTCTGTCATCAGAATGTTGTGTTTCATATGAAAATGAAGGTGAATAAATCAATAAGGTTCTCAGGCACTTATGATAACAATCTGAGTGCCAGTGGCAACAAAAAGCAACTGAAATCATCTGGACACAAACATCAAGGTGTCATGGACGCAGTCATTTGAGCCGAACTTTTAATAAAGAAGCAATGGCTGCTTCCTCATAGAGAGCTTCCAGGACAACGCTGCTGTCAGTTGTGCTCTAGAGAAACATCAACTTCAGAACAAACCGGCAGGCGGTGAACGTTTTGTGACATATTGAAGGACGTGTTGTATTCTAGTGGCTTTAGTTGAATCTAAAAGTGTAACGTGGTGATGCTAAATGAAGTTGCATATGAAGTTAATGTTTGCAGTTTAGATTCTCCTCTATCGGCTGATAATGAACATCTGAAACATGTTGTGCTCGTCTTTAAGAACAGTTTGTCAGTTCTGTGAAAGTTCTGGGAGGTTTTCTTGAGACTGTCATGATTTACTGAGAGGGAGAGTCATCTCCTCTTATCATCTCGTTCATTTCTATTTGTCTTGTATCTAAACAGATGTTCTATGTCACTTAGTCAGAAGGAAAAATATCGAATGCTGTGACACAAAAACACACACACACGCACACACACACACACACACACACAAATACAAACGGTACCCTGAGTCAGGCTAAAACCCACAACTGCAGCCACTAAATCACGTGGGGGTTAGAACAAAGCACACAAATCATGTTATTCTAGATGGTTCACCTTCACACAACCTGACCCCACACACACACACACACACACACACACACACACACACACACACACACACGCGCGCGCGCGCACACACACACACACACACACACACACACACTCCCTTTGTTATTGCCTCTGCTCTAATAAAAGTTCCAAGTTCAGTGCAGAAACGTTACGGTTTTTACCATTATAGGTTTAAATATAAAAAAGATGGATACTACTCTCATGTGTACGTCGAATATGACGGTTAGCTTAGCTTAGCGTAAAGACTGAAAACAGGGGGAAACAGCTAGCTTGACTATCGAAAATACGATAAAATGCGATAAAATATTATTTGTCTGAGGTTGCAGATATTTTTTTATTCATGTCTTTGATTCAATATTATTTAAACGCAAGAAAAATACTCACTTTTTCTCAAAATGATAGCCTTGAGTCGATATTTAAACCTCTGACATTTTGGGTCTTAAAACATTCGAATAAGTTTCGATACATTCGTTTATTTTTGGTGATTTGTAGCCCGGTCTCCCATGTTGCTGCTCGCTGTCCTTTAGAGACTTTTTTAAAACAATCCTGCGTCTGAATTTCTGGATATCGCTGAACCATCTCCTCCGTATCAAACATCTGCTTCGATAGCGTCCTTCCTGTAAACAAACTTCATCACCATCTGCTTATCTTCCCTCTCTTCCTCTTCCTCCTTGTGTATCTCTCTCAATCTTCCTCCCGTCCTCCAATCAGCCGTCTATTATGTTAAAGCAGCGTGGAGGCTTTACCTGCTAAACACCGAGGAGAGAAAATCAAACCTGTAAAAACAATACTGCAAAACTGGCATTCACAGCTTCTTTCTGACACATAAAGGTCACAAAACCTGCAGCCGCCAGCTAAAGAAACATTTGATGAGTTTTTAAAACATTTCTTTTATCCCAGCCCTACACTGTAAAGACAAAGAGACTGAAACGGAAACAGAGGGATGCGTTCTAGCAGCCAGAATACCACTGTAATCTTTGTGGATTGTGAAGGATTAACTCCTCGGTCAGATGCCGGTCTAACAGACAAAAGCTCCCCCATCATCAGCTGCCTGTTGCAGAAACAGGACACCAGCCGACGGCTTAGAGACCCTCCAGCAGACCAGCCCCATTGATTTCCTTCATTTTTCGGCTCCCGACGCGTCCCAACATGCAGCTAACGCGTTTTACAGCCGAGTCGCAGCCAGCTGAGCCCTGCGACGCCTCCGAGGAGTCTCTGAGTGGACGTCTTAACGGCGAAGGCTTACAGCGATCATTTTATGTCGGTGTCGTCATGTGACCGCGTAAACGTTACAATACAGGTGAACGACAGCGACAGGTGCCGGGGTCAAGAAGAAGGGTCAACAGCCGGATCAGGTCTCAGACATCTGTCCACGTTTGAGGTGATTCTCGGGGTAAAAGTTATCGAGAGAACACAGTTCACATGTGCTCCTCTGCAAAAGTACGGGTTAGAAGTTCTACCCTCTTCAAGATAAAGCTGCTAATAGAACCATATAGGGTTCTTCGGCTTGAACTCTTTTTTTTTGATTCCTGGTGGAACATTTTTTAAAGATAGCACCTGGGACTCTTTCACAGGGTTGAACCTAGAACCATCCGTGAGAGGTTCTACAGAGAACCCTTCCATGGTTTAATGGTTCCACCCAATACCCTCTCTGGGTGATTTATCCAGAACCTGTCCATCATCTAAGGGTGCTAACAAGAACTTCTCTACAAAGAACCCCCTTAAATTCCTGTGGTCTCACCTAGAACCCACTCATGGGATTCTACTGAGAACCTTTTATATTCTAAGGTTTCCCTCTTGAACCCACCCTTCGGGTTTTACGTTGTTGTGGCTGAGGTGCTCCAGCACAATCCGAAACACTTGTGGTTCCCCATTTCGTTTTTTTGGGGTGGAGATCTTATGAAACTAGTTCTACTACGTTCTTCACTATTTCAGTGGTGCGGTGGATTTCCATCGCTTGCTGTCGATGCTCAGAGGGTGTGTCAGCATTTTTAAAGCACACATTTCTTCATCCACACAACATGAGACGGGTGTTTTCACATTTCCCCACTGGGAGCTTTATTTTTTTTCCAAAACCTCAATTTTGAAGTGGTGGAAAATGTCAAGTCGTGAATTTTAAAGGCCCGACGCAGGAAAGAGAGTGTTTGTCTGCATGTCTGTGGCAACATTTATGAAAAGTCATCGCAACATAAAACCCAGTTTAATTCAGTGCTCTTGTATCGGAACCTAAATTTAACTCTGCAGAAAGTAAATCCTGAAGTGATGTTTCTGCTGAGTTTGTGGGAGGTTCAAAGGAAAACACAGATCAGTATCAGGGTGGGACCCTAAAGAGGACTCTGTGTGTGTGTGTGTGTGTGTGTGTGTGTGTGTGTGTGTGTGTGTGTGTGTGTGTGTGTGTGTGTGTGTGTGTGTGTGTGTGTGTGTGTGTGTGTGTGTACAGTGTATGCTTGTTTGCTCTTGTCCTTATCCAGGCGGACGATCTCGGCCTCAGATACCGACCGGTCGGGGTGGAAGCTCGCTGTAAATGACACACATTCACCGTTCTCGTAGCTTAAACAGAGCAGAGACCGCAGCACTAATAAAATACGCAGATATGCCGCCGTCGGCTGAATTTGCGCTTGACGGACCTCAGATCAACAGACAGAGGAGGGAGACAAAGAAAACGGAGACAATCGCTGCATTGTGATTATAAAAATCCTAAAAGTTAAAGCTGGAGCTCATGTGTCTGCGCTCACTAATTATTTAGATGAAGGTTAGAACTAAAAACTAAGCAAACTAAGGAGCGAAGGCGAGAGGGAGGGAGAGAGCTTGTGTTATCACGCCAATGCATCTCTCAGAATTGAATTAAACTGTTGGAGACTCTTTATCTCCAACAATTATGTTCCTGTGCTGCTGCTGCTGCTGCAGAACCGTTCCTCTCAACTGTGAGTTGAGTTCAGGCCAGCTGCTTCCCTTCATCCTGTTGGATTTCAAGTCATTTAATTCAGCAAAAGTATTATTTCTTTTTCATGACCTCGTGCTCGTAGAACTCCCATCAGTCTGAAAATACTTGCGATAATGTGCACTGTGAGGGGGACAGAAACACGTCAGTTGAATCTAACCTGCAGCACCTTCCTGTCCGGGCTGGATGTGGTCATCTTGGGGCCTTGAAACCCTCGTTTTTTTACCACAGTCCCTGCAGGCTTGGACTGTGCTGTGCATGCAGGCGGTTGATATGAGCACACAGTCGGCCTCTGTATTGTTTATCTTACCCAGCTTATCACAGCGAGCGTTATCAGCAGTCATGCAGGTTTTACACGCCTACACCGGTGTAGTTTCCTCCTCTCTGTCTCTATGTAAAGCTGGCTGCTGTATCTCAGAAAGCCTGACTGAAGAAATGCAAAACACGTCTGTGATTGTGATATTCATTCAAATAAATGGCACCTGCATTAAACCTTAGATACTAACGAGAAAGTCTACAACCAGACTAGAAAGCTTGAACCAAAGTTACACTAATTACACTTGTGATAAACAGTCTGAACCTAAACTAGCAGCTAAAAGTCCTTTTAGCTCCTTTCGTGCTGCTCGTCCCTCCCTGCCACTCCCACGTCACGCATCAATAGCTGTGTAACTCTGCTCCCCCGGCTGCAGTGTTTGAATTGCATCCGTGCTCTCGCTGCTCTGTCTGTGATTATGTGATACACCGAGAGGCTGCGTGTGAACCTCAGCCGGCATTCCTCTGCTCTTTGATCACCAGACACTCTGTGCTTTGTCTGTCGGGGGGGGCCAAGTGGAGCTCACGTTGGATATTTAACACCAAAACAAAGGACACACACCCTCATCCTCACAGGTGTGATATGACTACCTCTGTGCTGCATGACCATCGACTCCTGCTGTTTCCTGTCTCCTTAATTTGCTTCTGCTCAGCATTTCAATGCACGCTGTGACGTTCACACCTGGCTTTGGCTTTGTCCTCTCCTCTATAGTATTAGTCTGAGTGCTTGTCAGATAGTTCATAAATCTTCCTAACTTTGCTTAAAAGGGCAAACTATATTAAACTCCTGCAGACTTTAAGTTTGTTCGTGTTTCTGGCCCTGAATGTGGCCGAAGTGACTCATGTCACCCGTGTTGTACGTTTGCTGTAAAGCACTTTCCAAAAATTTTGAATTCACATTTTAGGGAAAACACAACATCCACAAAAAGCGAACTGATGGCGCTGTGAAGCTTCCCTCACTGCTGGTTCCTCACGTCTAAAGCAGCGTTTAAACACACACCGCTGTCTCTACGCCCACTGCCTTTCAATTAGAGAACAGACTCACACACACCTGCAGAAGAAGAGACACACACACACACACCTTCACCAGGTAACACATCTCTACTGAGTGAGGTCATGGCAGCCTGAGGGGAGAACTGTTAACGGCCCTCTCTCCGTCTTTCTTGGTTTTCTAAATATGACACATTCCTCAAAGTTTGACCTTTCACTTTTCACCTAACCTCTCACATCGCGTGGCTTCTCACCCTGCATACTCATCCGCCCACCGCCCTTCTAACACCACAACTTCTATATCTTAGTTTACATATGCAGCCATGATTGTCCATTAAATGTAAAGAAAGTGAATCATGTGTTACGACAGCGAGCATGAGAAAAGAAACATTCCTCACGAACTAATAACTTTAAACTTCACAGATAAATGCTGATGAATGGAAAAACATCAACATGACTTCAATGGGTTCGATTCGGATGTTCAGCTTTCCTTCATCTTTACACCTGGTTTTGATGCTTTGATGTCGCTTTATCCCAGAACGTCTCGTCTCCCAGGTCGCATGTGTATGTGTTAGAGCCTGTTCCTGCTTTGAAACGGGATTCATGTTGAATCAGACCTTCAGCTGCAGACTCACACTTGATCTCATCATGTGGAGTAAACTAGACATCACAGGAGACTAAAACCTTTTCATGAAACTATTCAATACTTTTAGATGGTGCGCCAGATGAAGTCATGATTTTATATATATGTCGGTGTTAAATCAAGGCGGGAGACACATGAACAAACTACCTGCAAGTACCAATACACGAATCCAGTTCTTGAGTTATTCAGACCAAAATCCAGAGTTTTGGGATCCAGTTAAATCACCATCAAGTGTTTTATTTATTTAAGTGAATGAAGAAAACGTCATCTTTATTTTTCATCCTGACTTAAAGGGGCACAACTACGGAACTGTCGACCAACTGAAATGAAATTGCAACACAATGTTTGTGGACAAGCGTTGTAAATTAGCGTTTCGCGAGAAACACTAAACACGTTGTGTTGAGGGTTACGTTTGTGCATAAATGTATGTTACAATTTGAATGCTATTGTGATGTCAATGACAAAAAACAGGTTTAACTAGCTGGCAGGGTTCCTTCATCGGAGTGTGAGGAAGAACTTTGAGGTCAAATCTGTGGGAAGATACCTAAAATAAGTCCGCAGTGACCATTGGCTCCGCCCTGCCCTGCTGTGGAATGCATGTAATGTGTGAGTACGACTGCAGAGCTGCAGGTCGTCCGTCTCACCGAAACCACGGGACCGCATTCCTCACGTCGCTCTCTCCTTTCACGCTCGTCTTGATCAGTGCCACAGAGCTGCAGCTCAGCATTCAGCATCTCGTTCACTCACTCACGTTACTTTACTGGTTGTGGTTTCTGTTCAATGACAGAAAGGTTTCTCAGTATGTCAAAGAAGTTTGGCTTCATCCTCTTAGCGAGGATGAGCGATATTAGTGAGCAGAATTTAGGATTGATATTTGATTAATGATTTATTTTTGGGTTTTTCTATTTTTTCTCATATTTATTTTGCAAAAGGATTGTGTCCAGATAAAATAATAAGTCATTTTTTAATGTTTGTATGAAGTAATAAGTGTGAATGTTGTGTGTCGGGGTATACCGGTATTGACGATAACTGTGATGTTTAAAAATAATACATTTTATATATTTAATTTTATATAGATATATATCTCCATGTCCCTCGTACTTTGAGTTTAATTCATTCGCCGAAAAAAGAGACAAAAGGCAAATAAACAAAGGAAAATATGTATTTTACTGAAAACATTATCATCAGTATTATTATATTTATTAATATTCCTTTTAAAATGTTCAAAGAAATGTGATATTATTGTAATTGTGAATTGTTTTGGCCACAATAATCGTAAAGTGAAAATCTGATATCGAGACAGCCCTAATGTCGTACAATAACTATTATTTATTATTTTATTTAGGTCATAACACAGTGTAAAATGAATGAAAACCTTTATGGAACATAAATAAAACATCTGTTTAAAGGGTCAGATCACACAAATTACATAAAACCTATAATCTCACTTGTCACTCGGATGATGTTGGTTTTATCTGCAGAGGTTTTGAAACATCTGTCTCAGAGATTTCTGCTGAAACCCCTGATACAATGGAGGTGAAAGGTGCGTCTTTATTTATATAATTCACGTGCGCTGAACATCGATGTTTACTTGCCGTTTGTTGGAAGGTTTTTATTCGGGTTTTAAGAGGACGGACACATTTTTTGGGCCATGAAGGAACATTTAATCCTTTAAGTTATCTGTAAATGTCAACAAAAAGATCAAAACTCTCACTTTTTCCCAGCATCATTACGTTTGATGAATAAAACTCAATGTACACGAGCACACGTAGAGTGACAGATGCATGTTGGCGCCGTGGGAAAGGTTTCATCTTTTACATCTTCTCTGCTGTTCACTTTGTGCCTTTGTGTTAACAGCCACAGAGTTACAGTTACAGTCTGCATGTTCGTTAAGTTCACACTGGAATGCGAGTGAAGTTCAACCAGACTGGCTCCAGACCAAAGTGACTGGACAGCAGATTAACACCTGTGTGTGTGTGTGTGTGTGTGTGTGTGTTGTTGTGTGTGATGAATGTTCTTAATTGTTTTTGAATCTCCTTTTCTTTTGTCTTATGTTTTGATGCTTTTAATGGTTTTATGTGAAGCACTTTGAATTACCTTGTTGTTGAAATGTGCTATACAAATAAACTTGCCTTGCCTTGTGTGTGTAGTGAGAGTGAAACCTGCAGGGCTGATTTCACACGCTCCTACCCAATCACCGCTATATATACACACACACAAAAAACTGATTTGGTTAACATGGCAAGTGTAAAAACACCAAAAAACACGAGTATATGTGTTTACCTAAAGCTTTTTAAGCGTGTATTTGTGTCTCTGACTCCCTTCTGTATCACACGACACAGTTTCTGGTGGCTGCTTATCTGCGTACTGTGTGTGTTTTGGATGAATCTCCACAGTATTGTAAAGGACACGACGGTGGTTTGGCTTCCCCCAGATGTGCCGTGTTTATTTTCGGTCCCTCTTCGAACCCAACTGGTTTTAAATTAGAGCCTTTCTGTCTAAAAGTCTCCCGGCTTGTGGACTAGTTGTTGTGTGTGGGTTCGGCTTGATTTCGTGCAGATGTACCGTAGATTTTCACCCTGCAGCTGAACCTGCTTTGGTGATTATTTTGGCCCCTTTATTTGCAGCTGGGTGGGCGATTATACGATCATATGATGTTAGGAATCTTTCACCCTGCATGCAGGAGGAAACACGGTCCTGGAAGGAGCTGAAAACAGAAGGTGCACCGACACTTACACGTTTAATCGTCTCTGTGCTCGGTAATAGCTCTCAGTTGTTGGCCCGTGTAGTGGCGATATTAAAGGCATAAAACACACCAGCTGAAAACAAGAGTAGAACTCGGATCCGTTTTACGAGCACATAAAGTCAGCAGGCGACCTCAGGTTGCGGCTCCGCTGAACATGCTGTGTTATAAAGTTCCATATGCTTTTTATTTCTTATTTATGTTTTATGATGCTGTATGAGGGCAGCATACAGGCGCTTTGGGTGCTATGAGTCACTTGCAAACATTCATGTTAAACCTTATTGGAAACACATTTTCAAAAATCCACTGAAAACGTAGCTGCAGTGTGTTAATACTGTAAGTCAAAGCAGCTTTAGTTGATATTGATGTGAGTAAAAAGAAAAGGACAGCTAGCAGACTGGTTTAACATACAGATACTTGCCTTTTGTACGTTTTGTTTTGGGCAACATGCATGACATACGACATCACAACAAACAGTTTACAGTCATGCTAGCAGCTCTGTGAGGCTGTTCTTCAGCTAAATGCTACGTTCAACATGCTAAGTTCAACATGCTAACATGCTAAGAACTTCAATGCTGTAACACACCACTGTTTAGCAGGTATAATGTTTACCATGTTCACCATCTTGGTTTAGCGTGTTAGCATGCTAACATATACACAAATTGCAGCTGAGGCTGATGGGGATGTTTAACAAGTATTAGATGAAAAATCACTTAAACATCAAAGTTATTACAATTCATCCTGAGGGGAACCAAGTTTCATGACAATCTTTCCAATAGTTGTTCAGATATTTCAGCCTGGAGCAAAGTGGTGGACCAATTTTTCGCTTAATGTAAAAATGGGGGGAGTTGGGTGTGATGTTGACAAGACAACTAGGTAATAAGATTTTGGGGGAAACACAACTATTTTGCTCAGTATACCTCGCTACAAAAGGCTAGCCTGCACCAAAACCATGACTTATGGTAAAACCAAAGCGCACCACATCGAGGCTTCTCATTTGGGTTTGGCTGATTGTATCCTCAGCCTGCTATTGTCCAGAGAAAACATTTGCACAACCCCGAAAAACATCCCAGAGAAAGAGGTTGATAGCCTTGCTTTTAACAATATAGTATCATTCAAACATCATCTCCCACCAGCATTACGACCTCCTGGAGATGTTAAAATGTCTGAAGAGGCGGCTGTGCACGAGTCCTGTTCCACCCATTGACCTTCGCAATTAAACACATTACACCCAAAATGTGTCAGTGCAGCCGTTCGAAGCCTTTAGTGTCGGTACTTTTAGTTTACTTGATGCAAGCAGAGGCAGGAAAAGCATGTTGCAGAGGAAGAAGCTCAGAAAGTTAGCATTCGTTTGTTGCCTGCTGATCGAGGTACGACTCTAAATTTTACATTTTGGCTGTTCTGTAACTGACCTTTGACCTTATATATTTTTGGGGATGTGGGTAACTTTATTCCTGTCAGTGCTTTTTCAAGCTTTGTTGTGAGTTTCCTGAGGTTTGTGGGAGACTCCACGCCTCTCATTTCGACTTTGTACAAAGTGCAGAAATACAAAGTGCAGGATACTTTATAATCAATGAAAGGGTAAAGCTTTCAGTCGTATCACACAACCTTTATTTGTTGTTGACATGCCAGCAGTTATGGATCGATCTCAATCCATCGCCATGATTTATACTGTTAAGTGTTTGGATTGTTTTCCCAAACTAGTATTTACAAGCCAATGAATGATTTGGTTCTTTCTGGTCTGTTTTTATTGGGTTTTGTGTGTTTTTAATGAGACAAAACAATAGAAGGGAGCTCTTAATGAAGGAGCTACCCAGATTTACAGGCTGGAAAGTGGCGCAGTTTATATTTTACAAGAAGTCTCGAGAAGTCCTTTACTTTTCTGACAATTTACTGATGAGAAGGGAAATTACTTTGGTTAACCAAAATGTCAAGACTGTCCAGAAAAGAATATTTCACCCTAGAGTTGAGAAACTTTTAATTTGCATAATAAAAACAACATAAAAACAACTAAAACCACTAATCCCCTTTGTTTTTTCCCTCTCAGTGTTTATTAGGGAATACAAAGAGTTTAAAGTTTACAGAAAAAGAACAATTAAGGTTGAGAAAACAGGCACTAAATAGTAGCATACTCTTGTGAAAGCTAAAAAATGAATGACAAAATAAATATAAATACTCAATACAATTAAAACAAGATGTTTTTTGACATTTCTGTCAATTATTTATTCAAAAGTTTGTGGTAGTCTTCAACATAAACCACTCAAACCTGCTATCAAAGCGCTGATTGGCTGTCGAGTTGCATTGGGCGGGGCGACACTAAGTGTCACACAGCTGATTGGCTGGCTGTTTATAGTGGGCGGGGGCGTCACCAAGTGTCATACAGCTGATTGGCTGGCTGTGTATAGTGGGTGGGGGCGTCACTAAGTGTCATACAGCTGATTGGCTGGCTGTGTGTAGTGGGCGGGGCCTTACTGTAGCCTCGCTGTCACGCTCAGATAACTTGGACCATACATTCAACAGTAAGGCGTCGGTGTTACTGGAGTTCCGCGTGAGGGGTTTTTCTTCTAAATTAGGTTTAAATTGGCGAGATATTTAAAGTTTGTCGGACCCTCTTTCTCGTAGTGACAGTTGCGGTTTCTTGCAAAAAAACATGGGAACATTTAGATGAGTTTCTCGAGGGTGTTTTTCTCCGCAAATGACGTGGAATAGCACGATGAGCAGTGGCTACAGCAGCTTGGAGGAGGACTCCGAAGAGTACTTTTTCACGGCCAGGACCTCGTTCTTCAGAAAGCCCTCGGGAAAAGTGACGGTGAACAAGGTAGACGTGACGTTCTGCAACGCTTCTGTTAAAGTCCGCGAGCTGCAGACCAGCTTTAAGCTGTAAGCCTGCTTGTCCCACAACTTCCTGCGAAAATGTGTCAAATTAATATTCTCTCGTTTACTCGCAAGTTAAATATAAACTGAACTGAAGCCGATGTGCGCTCCTGTAGTAGTCATACTAGACTCCGGCATACACCTGTTTTAAAAAAACGCGTCTATTTAAATAAAAATAACACTTTTAGAGTTGCTTCACCTGTTGTGTCGTAGTGTGTTTAGTGGTATTCTTTTATGTTTTACCTTTTTTAATATTGCCTTTCCTTTCAACTAGGAGACATTAAATCGACAGACTTGTTTGGGAAATTACATGAATATTTGCATAACAACCAGTCTGTGTCTTAATCCTCTTCTGACAGTTTGTCAGGTTTAGCCTACTTCGGATTTGACAATAAGTGTCGAGTTGCAGATTGCAAAATGTAAAATGTAAAGGGCTTACATATTAAGGGCTGATTCATGTAGTGCTGAATAAACAACAAAAACATCTAGTAGGAGGCGTTGATCAGCGGTTATCACCTCCAGGGACTCACATGAGTCCACCACACCCCCAACCTTGTGACCCACTTTGGCCTCATCCCGGAATTTAAATAACCCTAAATATAATTATGCATTCCAACCAAGTCCTTCCCTGCTTGCAGACTGGGAGACGTAGGTCTAGACGGGTCACTGGAGTTAAAACCAAAGACATTCGGCTTTTAAACATGTCTGGAACTCCAAAAATGAAGCCACTGCTCAGGTCTTGGATTAAACACTGGCCTGATACAGCCTTCAAGTGGCTCTCACTAACACTGATCCACTTGTGCATGCACTCACACACACACACATGCTCACAGTGTCCCAGACAGGCTTGCAAACACAGCTGGTTTGTTCCATGCTTTCAGAAGTAAGCTATTCTTCTTCTCTGCCCACTTAGTGTGTGTGTGTGTGTGTGACATGGATTGCTCTGCAGCAATGCATGACCCTTCACTTTTCCATAACAGGCTCTGAACACAGGTCTTCATGGCAGTGTGTGTGTTAGTGTGTTGTGTGTGTGTGGATGCACAATGTGGCCCATACACTGCTGCATGAGAGGTTGTGACCCGTGGTGGCTCCAGACCTGGAATGGGGCCGTGGCTCCTGTATGGTGGTTTCCCCACATGCCGTCAGTAATTACAACTAGAGAAGAGCCGGTCCTTTGGGAGCAATGTGTGGGACTGCAGGATGAAATTACTGGTTTATTATCGGGGGAAAATAGAAGGTTATTGTGAGAGTCGCTGTGTATTCATGCCACTGAGTTGTACTTGTGCACATTGCAGTCATTGTTAAAGAATTGTGACCAAGATTAGAGTTTTTACAGTTGGAAATAAACTTGTTAGTACTTTCTGGTGGACAGACTACGATATGCAGATTTATTGTACGTGACAGGCTGGTTTCATTACTTTGTCTTTTTGTTCCCTACGGTGTAACACCAGCTCCGTGGCAACACGTTGACGTTATGTTTACAAAGACGAATGACTAGATGTGAGTTCAGTTGATTTTAATCACAGTGTCTCCCAGGAGAGAGGAGACATCTCTCATTAAGGTGCCAGGCTTGAGTCTAAACTGTATGAGAAAGTGAAGTTTAATAAGCTCGAGTGTAAATAGAGAGACTGAGGACAAACGGACAGACAGACAGACAGGCGGCTGATAAACTGGTTCTAGATGGTCAACCAGGGAAATGAGATGGAACAGTCTGGCGAGAAGAGGATTTATCTCTATATCCCACACACACACACACGCACACGCACACATACAATCTTTCAGTAGAGACTGAAGCAGGGTTCATGCCCATTCCCTAATAACACACACACACACACGCACACACACTCTTGCCCCCTCTCGCCCACTCGTCCACCTTTTCAGTGTGTGAATGGTGTTTCTGTCGGGGAAATGTCACGCTGACCAGTGGGTCTGTGTGTCTCATGAAAAAAAGGGTAATCCCACCCAACCCCCAGGACACACACACACACACACACACACACGCACACACACACGCACACACACACGCACACAGAGGACAGCTACAGCAGCTCATCTTCAATTCAAATCATCCGGGCAGACTGAAGGCTTTATGTGGTTTTATTCATCATCTTTCAGACATGATGTTTGGAGCTCATGTTCATGGTTTTTAGTTTTTTAACAACATTAATGCATTTTATTGACAGAGCACTTATTTGAAATGGGCTTCAGTTCTTGACGTTATCACATAAATGAACGCGCCTCCGTTCATGCACGGTCTTGTTCCGGGCGTCCTGCAGCATGCACCGAGGTAGACAATACACACTTGGCAGGTCGCCAGTGTTGTTTTTATGACTAATGCACGGAGAGACAAACACACACATCCTCAATGTTACACCTATGGGAGACGTAGAGGAATAAAACGTGGGACTACAATAAAGTAAACAAACGCACACATTATTGCCGCAAGTTTAGTTTATTTTTACCCAAACAATATTAATCGAATGGACCCCGACTTGGTTTTACAGTAGTACCGTGTCTACATCCCCAGTTGGTGTGTGTTGTCCATTTGCAGCTGTGGTTGTCTGCGCGTCACACAGCCGCCTGCTACAGAACATTTCATGTAGTTTGCTCTGACAGTGCTTGTGTTGTGCCTGTAATGGACGGACGTTAATGTGTCAGCGGTTGTCTTCACTTACGAGTGTCAGCTGACCATGAAGAAGTTAATATATATTAGTAGAGTCGGGTATCTGGAGCGGGCCTTAACAGGAACTGGTTACACATTTCTCAGAAACCAGGGGCACATTGAGAAACATTGCATTCTACGTACTGATTCCAGAAGAGAAGTTTAGACTCTCAGCAAAGTGTAATCTCTGTGCAAAGATATTTTGATTCAGGGAGGAAGTTTGTTTATCAAGAATTTCCTGCAGCCTGGTGTGAGAATTCAACATTCGTTCTCGGTTCAGGAAGTCCAACGCGAGTAAATACAAGTTTAAGACGATGTACATTCAACAGCATGGAGACGTAGAGAGAATTGTCTTTTATTATTTTAACTTTTTACCAAAAGGAAACTAAAAGCACCTCCTCATATGTGACAAATAACTGTTTTGGCACCTTAAATCTGGGAAACTAAGGTGCTTTTAATGTTTCACACACCGCATTTTTGTCTTTTTGCATAATATTTTATGCATGCAATATTTGTAAGACAACATTTAAAACTTGAGAGGTTTCTTTTGAAATTAAACAGTTTTATTTTAGAGAAAAGATGCAAACAGTCTACTATGCACGGTCGATTAAATTGACCTTTAAAAAAAGATAAAATGAAAGCATTCAGTTTTAGGAGCTATATCATGACCCCATCACGTTGTAAGTGCTTTCCATAAACGGTGCTTAAATGTTGAACTTAAATCAGCTTACGGTTCCAGCTGCAGTATTACACGACAGCAGTAATGGTGACCCATCGGAGGAAGTTCTCCCGTCCTGCTCCAGTGCCCGCTTTGTACGGGACACCAGTCAAAGAGATGAAGCTGTGGCTGTGTTTGCCAGCCGACGTCATAGTGTAATAATGGAGGCTGTTTGTTGTTCCTGACCAGAGGTGATGGATTTATGGTGCACTATTTCCTACCTGACCGCACCCTGCAGCCCTCTGCAGGCGTGTTTCACCATGATGTCATTTCTGTTTATTTCTATTCATATTGACTTTATCAAGAAGCACGATTGAGTCTTTGTTCTTCTTGGCGCGTTTTTGTTTCGGTAATCCCTGAACACATTAAAGTGAGGTCACTCGCTGCTGTTGAGCTAAGATTTGAACTTCCTTATCTGTCTCTGTGGGAAAAGTACCTCCATGTTTTTATCACTGATAGACGGACTGAGTGCCACGGTGGTGGACAGATTCAGATCTTATCACCAACCAGCTCGTTGTAAACCTCTGCAGACTTTGTACAGTCTTTTACCTGTCGACTGATGTTTGTCACAGGCCAAGCGAGCACTTCTTGGATGTTTGTTGTTTGAGCTTGTGAACTCTTATAAAGACCCAATGTCTGCTTCTGCCTCTGCATTTGTTCTTGCCGTCGTGACGAGGTCAAACAAAGAGTTTGTAAATATTACAGAATAAATGTGAACCACATTTGGTAGATTTAACCGATTTTAAGCTTTCTCCCTCTCTAGATTTCCTTCCTCTGTCTGTCCACCCTCGTTCCCTCCGCCTTCTCTCCTCCCATCATCCCGGTTCCTCCGCCATTGTTATGTCACTTCCTGGCTGTTCTCGGCTCTACATCCTGTTCTCTCAACGCCAACGAGGCCGCCCATGTCTTGTTGTTTAGTAGCTGTAGCCGAGATCACATGAGGGTATGGAAACGGTACCATCGTACGATATATATACCATCATATCGCTCAACCTTATTGCCGATAAATTTGCCGTTGTTGCTCTAATCGATTGGCAGGATCTGGTGGTGCATTATACGTATTGTGTTTGATCCAGGAGACGCTGTATCCCACCACATTCTAACTTTATCAAACCTCTTCTTCTGCTGCTACCACGTCTGTTTAACCTGACTCCTCCTGACACAGTTTCTACTCCTCGCTCTAGATGTTGGAGTTATAATCTGGCAAACATTTGGTAGCAGCTTTATCTTGGCAGCCGTGATACGGCATCTATGAGCCTGCAAGATAATGTTGCAGTCCTTGGAACCTTACTCAAGGCTATTAGGCCACGTCCACTGATGCAGATTAAAGTCTTTTAAAAGCTGCGAATGAAGTCTGAAACGTATGCTTGTGTTCTTTAAACAATACTTAATGTTGGGGGGATACAGTTGCATGATGCAGCTGTGGCACCCAGTCCGCCTGCTTATGGAAAACAATGAGGATTTCACAGGAGTTGGTCTTGAGTCTGTGATTATAGCTTCCTGCTCTGCCACAGTAAAAGGTTGTTTGGTAGATTAAGCGTCACGTGACTGTACCGAGTGTGTCTTTGTGTGAATTGCAGTTGCGTTTGAAGTTCCTTCAGTCAACCTCTACAGTGTTTGGACTCACAACACTGCCATGCCAACCGTAAACACAGGAGTGTTGTGTTTGCGCGCGGTGTCCATGAGGGCCTTGCTGATCGTAGCGCACGAAACTCGATCAACCAGTTGCTCAAAGTGGATTTTAGATTTACTGCCGTGTTGAATGGGAACCCTTTGCTCGGTAACAGTGGTGTCAGTTTATAATGTAACTGTGGGTGAACTTTACCTCAACCCGCCGAGAAGAACATCATTAGTCTGACTTTCATTGTCGTTTTATTGTGACCCTCGATACTCTGAAAGCTGCGTCAGAAGATTTATTACACTGTCAGCAATTTCATTTAATTTCATAGTTTGATTCAGTGGGTTTTAACATGGGGATTGTATTCTAGTTACAACATGAGAATATGGAGTGAAGCCTGAATTTAGATACTTTTGTACAACTTTCTGAACGGATTGTGAGTTTATGTTCACTGTGGATCTGAGCTCCTGTTTGAAACAAGTGATTTTAAACTGAATGTAGACAAAACTTAACTTTAACACCATGCAGGTGGAGGGGAATGTCGGTCACTCCTCTACTTTGATCTCGACTGAAATATCTCAACTATTGGATGGTTTTCCGTGACATTTTGTAGACATTCATGCTCCCCAGAGGATTAATCAAGAGGTGACATTTGTCCAATACTTTGGTGTTTGACCCAATACCTTCAGCCTCACCTGTACGTTTTACAGGAACCATGGATTGTCCTTTAGTCTTGTTTCTGCTGTAACAAATTAAGTTTCCTTAGTGAAGCAGTTCCGTATTTTTGGGTGTTTGGTTTCATTATTCCAGTGTGGTGTTGGGCGATATTCTCTTTTTGCCGTTCCCCTCTCGGCTGCGCTCTGCTTCTCCAAAGGAAACGTACGTGGAATTGTTTTTCTCTCGCTATCTCTTCAAACAGAACCGGAGTGCTTTTATGCCTGGGAGCACGCACGCACGCACGCACGCACGCACGCACGCACGCACGCACGCACGCACGCACGCACGCACGCACGCACGCACGCACGCACGCACGCACGCACGCACGCACGCACGCACGCACGCACGCACGCACGCACGCACGCACGCACGCACGCACGCACGCACGCACGCACGCACGCACGCACGCACGCACGCACGCACGCACGCACGCACGCACGCACGCACGCACGCACGCACGCACGCACGCACACACACCCAGAGCAATGGGCTGTTGTATAATAAGATAAATCTGCACCTGCGTCATGGAGAGTATGAGGTGTTTGACAGGACCTTGTGTGTGTGGGGGGGGGGGGAAATAAATGAGTAAAGACTGTAGGATGCATTTAATAAATGGTATATTGGCCTTTAATTCATTTGGAATAATAATATCTCCCTCTATGTCTAATATGATGCATTTAATGTGATTTTTTAAATGTAGAATTCATCATTATTGTATCCTTTTTTAAATCTTGTTTTTCTCTTTCTTTAGTTTTAATTAAGTAAGTTTGTTGAAGAGAATTTTTAAGTTTGATGTTTTGTCCTTTTATTAAGCAGAAATGCCAAACATTCACTTCTTCCAGCTTCTCAAATGTGAAGATCTACTGATTTTTCGGTTTCATGTCATCTTAAATTAAATATATTTGGACAAAACTAGCCATTTGAAAAAAAATACATTTGTTGTTGTTATTTGAGGATTGAGTAATAAATACAACAATTTGTTTACAGGCAAGTAAAAAGTAGAATTTTTCACTAGTCGGTCAAGTGAATCCCGTACAGACTAAACCAGGGGTGTCAAACTCATTTTCACTCTGGGGCCACATCAGCATCACGGTCGCCCTCAAAGGGCCGGTTGTAAATGTAAGACGGTGTAAATGTAACTACTCCGAACATATTTAGTTTAGTTTCCCGGGATATCTGTGACTTCCTCAACACCTACTTAGCAGAAATAGAGGTTATTTTTTCCATGGTTAATGGCGGACAGTTGAACGGCTTTCAGGGCGATAAGCCCCGCCCCCTCTCCGGCGCGTCCAGTGCGAATGAACACAAAATAGCCCCCGGCGAGACCGGCGCCGCAAATGGCTCATCTCATAATTTCAACCATGGGGATATTTTTATTTTCACGTCTAACTTTAAATTTTTGTAAAAAAAAAATATATATATTTAAAAGAAATCTTTTATTTATTTATTTATTTATTTATTTATTTTTTTTTTTTGCTGGGGGATTCACGGGCCACATAAAATGACATGGCGGGCCGGATCCGGTCCGCGGGCCGTATGTTTGACACCCCTGGACTAAACGATCGAGTCGGAGAGATAAATCGACGGTGAAATGAACTATTAGTTCCAGAACTACTATCGTTGTCTATATTTACTATTAATCCGGTCCCCGTGGTCTCGTGTGTCTGCTCACAGCTTATGAAGCTTGTGGACAGTGGTGGCGATGAATCATCGACCAGCTGCCTCTAACCGACTCTCTACTGTACGGCTCGAGTCCAAACTATCTGAACAGGTGGTCAAGTGGTTTCTGAAAAGCCTCCCCCTTTCCTCCCCCTCCTCCCTATACTTCTCTGTGGAGAAACTGACCACCTGTATCATCATATTACAAGGCACCAGATGGGAAGAGTAACCTATGTACGCTCCATAAAGAACTGTATTTCTGTTATTTATTCTGCAGAAAACAATATGAATAATGTCCCTCTTGTTAGAAGCAGTGGATCATCCGTCATCCTCCTGAAGTTCAGAAGTTTAAGTCTGTTTTGCTGCTGAAAACGTGTAATTATTTAATTCTGCTTGTATAGAAGCGAGCGGGCCTTCTCCGTGTTTATGTGATCAGTAATGAGGCATGTTGGTCTCATGCTCTGTAATGCATCCCGTCACATACTTCACTTAGAGGCTCGTCTGGGAGCAGTTCAGACCGGCTGTGATTCGGACCATTATCTCCAAACCGCAGCGCGCTTCGAGGCGGTTTGGTGTTTGACGGGAAGGAGAAAGCGAGAGTCTGGCTGATGAATGACGAGGCAGAACGTGTGCGTTGATGTGTCCAAGACCTCCGTCTCTGGAGGTGTTCGGTCCGGGGCGTTGGTGTTGTGGTAGTTTGGGCCGGAGGTTGCTGAAGGTTTGAAATGTTTAATTTAACACGGTGCTAATTGGAGAGAGGGAGACCTGTGAATTGGCTGGATGTCGTCTTTAGCTCACTGATAAGAAACTGGAGTCAAGAAATGTCTCCACGTCTATTTAATGGATTGTCATTAAGTTTGATGAAAACAATCACAGTCCCCATTGGACGCTAACATGCTCCCTAACAAGTGTGAACATCACAACTCTTTTCTAGTTTAGTAGTAAATCTCTGTCTGTAAATTACAAGGAACAAAAAGTATAATAAAGTCGATTTACATATAATCTACTGACTCGGAAAGGTGGATTCAGTGTAAAGTTATTCTTTCATTTGAGTCATTCTTGTCTATTTTAAAACCAAAATAACTACAAGTTGTTGTGATACATTGGACACAATGAGGATGTCAAAGGCAGGTGTGTCTGTGGGCCTGATAATGGACACTGTGTGTGTGTGTGTGTGTGTGTGTGTGTGTGTGTGTGTGTGTGTGTGTGTGTGTGTGTGTGTGTGTGTGTGTGTGTGTGTGTGTGTGTGTGTGTGTGTGTGTGTGTGTGTGTGTGTGTGTGTGTGATGACTATAATAAAACTCTAGTCACCTCTGCAAAAGTGGAAAATCCCTTAGAACACAGATTCCCACATCAAGCTAGCCAAAACACAGACGTCAGTGACACCCAACCACCGTGAGCCTAATGTGCACGCACGCACGCACGCACATCAGCATAATGATCAGCCAGAACCAACAGAACGTCGAGGTTTCTACCTAGAAATGTGTGTGAGTTCAGCGTTTATTGGGATTGTTGCTTCATTTTAAGTGTCACAGGGAACAACAAATGACACACAGGATGATGGGTATTCGGCACGCAAGTCAGTCAGTCAGTCTACACCTCATCATTATGCGTAAAGCTGCAATCAGGGCGATCCTCCACCAAAGACCTTGTTCGTCGACTGATTTAATCGACAGATTAGTAAAACTGAGTTTCTCCGCAAAGAATCTGGAGACAACGTAGTTGCGTTTAGGAAAATATTGTTGTTTGTGTGAAGATGACTATAGAAGTGGTCATAGTAGTGCTAACTCATGCATTAATGTCCGTTTGCTGCGTGTGAGGAACCTACATTGCTGTGTGTGACCCTCCTGCACAGGAGACTGAGGCTCATGTAGTAAGAGGTGTCTGATGTGACTGATGGTGACTGGCTGCTCGTTCTGTTGCTTCATATCTGACTCACGGAGGCTCAGAAGCTCGCTGTCATTGTCCATCATTGTTTGCTTGCTTTTGCCTACTTTGGCTGAATATGTTTAAATTGTATTTAGTCAGTTTGTGGCTTCTTAAAAGTCGTGAACGACGAGCTGTTTTGAAGACATTTGACACTAGTTTGCCACACTTTATCGACTAAATGATGAAAGATGAATTAGAAGAACAGGTTCATATCTTTAGTTGAAGCCCAACATGCCTGTACTGTATGCACTGGTGTTCAGCTTAGTGAACAGGAAGTGAGGCTCATTGTTGGCTCACTGTGTTCAAACACACACACACACACACACACACACCTATTCCTGCTCCATGAGGTTTCATAATCTCAACCCACACACACACACACACCTCTCTGGGCCTGTTGCTCAATTCCTCTTGTGCTAACAAATGTGTGGAAAGACTCTGTCATTCCGACCTTTTACTGTGTGTGTGTGTGTGGGTGTGTGGTAATCTTTTGACTTCAGGAACGACTGATAGTCCAACATGAACTCAGTGTGTGTGTGTGTGTGGGGGAGAGAGCTGTTTTCAAGCGGTGTCTGTTTAACGAAAGCCATTTTTCAGTGTAATGAGAACATTTCAGTCAGCGGCTCCAGTGTGTGCTTGGACATGTTTAATGTTATATTTATCTCCAAAGCAACCAAATGAACTGCATGACCAGCAGCTGAGTGGCCGCTCAGGACACGAACTTAACATGTTAGAATATAATTACTACTAAAGATAGAAACTTCACTTAGTTGAGGGAAAGACGTTTATTTCCTCCTCTTGTTTGTTTCTTCTTCTCCCTTCACACGTCCTCATTCTTTACTTGTAATCAGTCTTTTCTTTTCTTATTGTTCTTTTCTCTTCCTTCCTCATCCTTCTCTTCCTCTTTCTTCTAACCCTCCTCCTACCTCTGTTGTATTCGCTTGTGTCTTCTTCTTCTCATCTTTCTTCTCTTTACCTCCTCTTTGTTGGTGAAGGTCTTGATGGAGGACCACCCAAACCGCCTCCTCGTGGTCTCCTGGTGGACTCCTCTCACAGAGTTCAGCCATAACTTCGTGTCCTACACTCTCGCCGGCCATGTTTCCGTGTTGTACTTACTGAACCACAGGTCAGGGTGATGTCAGCGGTCCGCTTTGGTTCACATCATCGTGTCGAGCTTCTCGTCTCTCTGCGGTCCAGATGGTTTAGTCTACAGGTTTCACTTCTCTGAGACTCAAGCATCATCTACTCATCTGAAGGAAAATAAACTATTTCTCATGTACTGTACTTATGACGTACCTGTACTTTACTTCTACTTTATGCTTCTAATCTACAATTCAGACAGACATATTGTACTTTTTACTTTTAATCTTTGGTTACTTTGCAGATTCACACAGATTGATAAAACAAAAAATAATCAGCAAACTATTTATGAATTATTATCATTGATAAAGACGGGATTTCATTGATCTTTTGTGGAAATTCACAAGCTACACAGCAGCATATAGAAAAGATCAGCCCACCCTAAGCAGCTGCAACACTAAAGTAATGTACATATTAATGCATCATAAACTACAGGCTAAATCAATGACATCATATTAATCTGAAATGGGTTATTCTGCATAAAAATGCTATTCGCATGAAATACCTTAAAATGCATAAAAATGTTAACCAATATTTTCATGGGCCGATATTGGTCCTGCTGATATATTGATCAGGCCATCATTGTTATTAATGGGAAGCCTTAACGCTGAATTGATTCTTATGAGCAAGACGTGTTGATCAAAAGCTGTTTTCTATTGAAAATGCTGACGAGACAGACGGCTCCAAATCTCTCTCAGCCTTGAAGTCCTGGAATTCACCCCGCTGTAAATGAAAAGTTGTCTTCTAGAAAAGAGACGGAGGTGGTTGCTGTTAGTTTATAGAGTAGTTGGCGCTGCATAACACAGATGGAGGATCTATAAAAGGCTTTAACAAGGCTGCACTCTGTCTGCTGTACGAGCGTCCATTAACTCGGGAATGTCCACTTAAGAAGACGAGTTTGTCTCCGTCCATTAGCTGAGGAACGGTGTGAGCACTTCCACTTGTGCACTACATCTATGTGGCGTTGTGTACGTGCATGCCCATTAGTGCAGGAATTCTGGGAGGAAAGGTGTGGTCGATCTCGACTTCAACAGGAAGTAACATGGAGAGGGAGGGAGGGAGGGTGAGGAGGGCAGCAAAATGGACATAAGGTGAATTTAGAGGAGACCAAAAATGAGCGAACGGGTGGAAAGAATCAATAAAGTTGATCCCATTTGAATTAACAATGACACCAGAGACTTTATTAAATGTTTGAGGAGAAGTTTACAGGCAACTGTATTCAATTTAACCGGAAATATAGTTTCCAATAATAAAATTGACAAAGTTAATCGACAACTATTTTCCAGCTTCTCCAAAGTGAGTTTTTGATGAAACAATTTGGGGTTTTGGACTGTTGAGCAGACAAACTAAGACATTAGATGATGTCACCTGTGACTTTATTCAAATACATTTCAATATTTTATGATATTTTATTGACCAAACTGGGAAAAATAATCGTAAAAAAGTCACAGCTAACTAAATAAAGTGAAATAACAGCAATGTGTAGTAATCAGTATATTAGATTCATTGAATAGTTGGAGGAACATGTCAGACTGGCAGAGGGCCAGTATAATATAACCAGTATAAGCTGCCTTGTTAATGTTTCGCTGAGTGAAATGACCTTTGCTTTGGTCGTTTCAAACATGCACGGACTAGAGCAGCTTCAGTAAACACAGAAACGTCTTTCTTGTCCTTTTGAAATATACCGTAGGTTAGAATCAGTCAGCACAGAAGAGCCGCTGTGTTTAGTCTACTCATAACACAGAAACACAGTCCACTGCTTCAGGGTCTATTTAGCTGAGCTCGGCGTGTTTTGTCTGCACACACACACACACACACACACACCTACATGGTGATGTCATCTATTTAAAGATAGTGGATGCAGACGAGTGTGACAGTGTTTAACAAAGGCAGGAATGCTGTGTGTGTGTGTGTTAACTACCTGGTTTATTTGTGAAACCACAGTCGGGGAACATGGAGGCTCTGACAAAGAGATAAAGATACAACTTTATCTCCGTATCTGTCCTCTTCTTCTTCTGTCTCGTCTCCTTTCTCTTCCTCTTTTTTCCAGTGTTTCCTGGTAGCTCTGGTACCAAAGAAGAGTCTCTTCTGCTTTTTAGTCCAATGCTTCAGGCAACAAGAGCAGGACGGAGACATGAAACTTAATTATCCCTTAAATATTGAATCAGATGTTTAGCACTGTCGGTTATTATAGTTAGGAAAGTATTTTTAGTAGTCTATTCCTATTCTACAGCTGGGCCACAATAGGAATACATCTGCAGTCATAACTAGTTTTTTTGTTGATTTAAAATAACCTTTTATACATCTTCCTAATCAGCTTTCAAAATGTCAAACGTCACCTTCAACTTCAGTCATATGAGCGTTTATTCATTGATATTAGCCACCTTATGTTGTACAGCATCTCAAGAGACATTACATATTTTGATATCTGCTCCAGTTAAATGCTTGATTATCATCTTTTATTGTAGTTTTTACCTCCAAAGGTTGGCTAAATCCCTGAATCAAGTTGACAGCATCCTCCTCTCCGTGTCTCTCCATCTCCCAGAAATTAAATACAAATTCAGTTTTACAAAGTCTGTCTTACTGTCACCATTGGTTGTAAGATTTAGGTCAACATTAAGCTTCATTACTGAGCCTCGCCTGAAATACAGAAGGCCTCTGCTAACATCAGCGAAAGGAATGCATTTTATGAAACATGTGTTTAAGCTTTGAGGGACACATTTAATGACTGAGGTTTAGGTTGTTATCTAGTACTCGCCCAGGGACAACCGATGAAAAGAAGTATTGTGCAACACATGTATTGTAAATTAAACTAAACTGAGGAAAAATACGTGAATGAATGGCTACATTTTAATTAGGTTATAGTTTTAGTGGTTCTGTCTTCATGTGTCCTGAGAATAAAATCTTCTGGGATTCGACTTTATGCAGATGATGTTGCTCTCTGACGTTCAGAATCTTGTTCTGTAAAAGGTGATTCAAAGTTGAAAGCAGGCAGCGTCAGATACAGACCGCAGCTTCAGTGTTGGTCAACTTAAAGATGGATGGATATAAGTGAGATAAGTATCTGTTTTCTGGTGCAAATCTTCTTCTTTATTCTTGGTTATTGAAACCCAGCTACTGTATTTGTTCTTTCCTTCTTCCCCTCCGGCTAGCGTGCATCCTCCAGCTTCAGTGGGAGGACTCGCTGTGCTCTCAAACAGGACCATGACCTCATCGTCTTGCAGCTCCGCTGTGCTCTGCTTCTCTTGTGGTTGTTTGGATTTGGTCACTATGACCCTCCCAGTTCCTCTGAACCGGCTCCATTCTGAGCTGGACGTCCTGTTCACACCCACCAGTGTTGGAATGATATATCACTATGTCTGTATTAGAACACAGCGTTCAGTCAGTGTTTTGCTCTGTTTAAGAGTAGCAAGTAGCATTTTTCTCATGTTTTCTAGCAGACTAAAACTAATTCTACAAACTAAATCTGGTAGTATTTCCCTCAACCCCCCCCCCCCCCCCCCCCCCCTCCTCTGTCTGTCTCTGTCTTTCTGTGGAAGGTAAGATGACAGATAATCTCCTTGCCTGTCACTTGCTGGTAATAATAAGCTTTGACTCATCTGACCCGGCAGGTGCTTACAGGAAAGACTGAATGGGGGAAAAGGTCAAACTTAGCGTCACGATACTCCGTTAAACAAAAGGTTTTTAGAAATAAAGGAATCTGATATCCTCAGGTTTGTGGTGTCGTAATGTTATTTGTGTCTTTGTGTGGGATTGTTGATGTCCGCTGTGCCGGTGTGTCCTCTCTTATTAATCCTGATGAGTCGGTGTCTGTGTCTCTCACGTTGACAGACGGGGATTTGCTTTATGCACCAATAGGATTTAGATGAATGTCTGTAGTTGTGTTTTATTCCCTCCATTATCTATTCAATGAATTCTACGATAACCATCCATCACATCTGGGGCTGATTTAACTGTTCTTTGATTAATAGTTTGAACATCCATCACAGTTTCCCAGAGCCCAAGGTAAAGTCTTTTAAATTGCTTATTTTGCCCAAACAACTTCCCAAAACCTGAAGATATTCAGTTTACCATTATTTTAGACGGCGAAAAGAAGCAAATGGTATTTAAGAGGCCGGAACCAGCAAACGTTTGCCATTTTTCCACAATGAATTACTGATAATTTCTTTTTCTGTCAATTGTTTCCGCACTTATGAAGACAAATGGACACAAAAACTGACCCAACGTCTCAATATCAGGATATTAATAGATGCTAAATGCAACCTAATGATCCGAATATTAATCTTCCAATAGACTATTATAGAAAAGAAGGATTTTTACTTGTAATCTACAATAAACGTCCAGCTTTGACGTTGCATTATAAGCATATCTGTCCAGTTCACCTGCTGTAGAGGGATCATCAAACTCTCTTTAATCTTATCCCAACACGTGAGGACGGACTTGTGTGTGTGTGTGTGTGTGTGTGTGTGTGTGTGTGTGTGTGTGTGTGTGTGTGTGTGTGTGTGTGTGTGTGTGTGTGTGTGTGTGTGTGTGTGTGTGTGTGTGTGTGTGTGTTTGCATTGGCACCTTGTCTTTCTCTTGAGCAGTGTGTGTTTTCCATACAAGGGTTGATGTGCCTTCAAAGCCTCCCTGGATCGTGCACTATGTGTGTGTGTGTGGTTTTTAATAGACGTAGACGAGGGCTGCACTATGCCCATGTAAGCACACACTGCTCTGGAGAATTAAAGTCTGAAGACACACACACTGTACAGACACAAGATGAACGTGTTAATGTGCCACTTCTTTCTCCTGAAAGCATCTGCATGCAGCGACTACCTGAAAACATTTTAGTTGGCTGTGAGGTCAGTGGACGGGCTCTTTACGACCGATTATGGAATATATTTGGCTTTGTCATGTGACCTAAATTATAGTCCTGCGTGTGTTGTGTGCAGTTGCAGCTTTGTGTTGTTGTAAAATAATAAAACGGGAGGGTTGGGCTGTGTGTGGTGTGACTCATAATATCCTGCCTCCTTATTTCTGGTTCGCGTGCAGATGTTTGTCTCCGTAACGTACAGATGTTAGTCCATCATGAACCCAGTCGCATACAGTGAAGCCTCTTGTGCAGCCGACTTGCATTGCTGAGTTTCCTGCAGGAGGTTTCCATGTTTTGTCTGAAGGGGGCACCGGCCCTCCAGCAGCGAGAGTCCGAACCTCTGGGGATGTTTTGGGGAAAAGGAGGAAATATAAACGTCACAAAGTGTCACTGTTAGGCTGGGAAAATGAACCTGGCCACAGTATTTTATTTTATATTTCCTGATGTATTCCTATATTTTCATAGGGCCTCACTTTCTTTGTGTATTAGTCGATTAATCGGTAGATTTGGTCATTTCTGTGCTTTTTTTTCATGCCGAATGACTTATTTCCATGAAACCTGTGAACACATCTCTGCTGAGACCAGCTTTAGAGTGTGTGTGTGTTTGTGGAGAAGAGGAACAGGACGCCCTGCTTCACTCCGATTGTCGTACATGAACTTTACAATCTGTACAAACTGGTGCGGGAGAACTCGAGCGGCGCACTCGTCCTCGTGTCGCGCTGCCGTTGTCTGAACCGGGACCGCGGCGTTTCAGTGATCTCGGTCGACTTATCGTGTCACGTTTCTCTTCGTCAGGATGTGGAGAAGGAGAGAGAGCTGCGGACCGAGTTCAGCAGGGAGGAAATCAGGCAGAGGATCGAGCAGTACAACATGCTGACGAAAGACCACCTCAAAATGACACTGGTGAGTGGAGTGCACACACACACACACACACACACACACACACACACACACACACACACACACACTGGCTGAGTCAGTGAGTTGTATGTATCTGAGCTTGGAGCTTGTTTCTCCTTTAAAATAACGTTGCACAATGAGCTCTTTTCTCTGAACTGGATCACGTATGACATTTACCAAAGTGCCGAAGCCGACGTCACACTCAACATCGTGACTAATATTCAATCATACTGGTGTTTTAATTGTAAAAAAGACTTGATACTCGATGGTGGAAGAAGTATTCGGATACTTTACTGAACTAGAACCACAGTGTAAAGTATTCTCAGCGGAATGTATCAAAAGTACTTATAATGCT
This sequence comes from Lycodopsis pacificus, assembly GCA_028022725.1. NCBI lineage: Eukaryota > Metazoa > Chordata > Actinopteri > Perciformes > Zoarcidae > Lycodopsis > Lycodopsis pacificus. The sequence goes on from CM051709.1 coordinate 17,310,125, forward strand.
GAATCTCCTTTAAAATAAGCCTGTTCTTTTGCTACATTAAAAAAGATGGATATGAATAAGAGCAGTGATGAGTGAACATGCAGAGTCCTGCAGGCTTTTCAGTAACGGTGCGCTGATGTTTCGACATCCACGCTGCCGTCCTCCACCTCCCAGCATTCCTCAGCGCTCGCATCAGAGTGGCGTGATGTTATTCCTGCTATTGTTCTCCCCCACACTGTTCCCTTGGCAGCATGAAAGGTGTCTGAAACTGTACTCACAACCATGACGCACTGCCAGGCTCTGTTACATCCAGTACAGATGAAGGATCATAGGTGAAGCAGAGGTTCTGTACTGCCGGATATCCACCAGAACTTACTGTGAGGAACTCGCATTTTGTGTTGGTCTCTGCTGGAGGATCTGGGTCCGTCCACGGTGGACCGGTCTCTGCTGGAGGACATTGATAGTACACTAAGAAGTGTTTTCTTAATTTGAACTAAAGTACAAAACGAGACAAGAAGATATTTCAACCTTAAACCAGCCGGTGTAGTAAAATGAATCTATCTGAATCAGCAGGTTGTTGGTCAAAAAAGAGAAAGAAAAAGTAAGTTATGAGTCTGAAACCGGTTCCTCAACACCTGTGAGAGTCGATAATGTCTCTACATGAAGCTCTCAGACATTCAGTCTTTACCTTCCTTTGTCATTCTGTCCTCTCTTCTACTTCTCACTTCATCTGTGAAGTTTCTCTGTGTCACCGTATCTAGTTTCAGCTTGTGTGTGTGTTTTTTGCTTCTGATCTCGTTTGTCGGCTCATGACCTACACACACACACACACACACACACACACACACACACACACACACACACACACACACACACACGTGGAGTAATGAGATTAAGATGCTCTTCCCCGTCTGGGGCCATCTGTCCTGCAGGAGCACTGGGTGAACTGTCTCCTCTGGGAGAGACCATGTAGCACTACTGTGTGTGGAAAACACACTTTGATTGTTGTTGACTCTGATTTTACTGATGTTTTCACTATTTTTATGATGAATTATTCCAGTAAAACGTCCTCCGTTTGATTCTCTTTGTCATGTTTGAGTCATTTTAAAACTTCAACGTACGGAACTAAGGAGTTTATAAACGGAATATCTCACGTTTTCTATCCGTATATTAAACAAAAAGAGTCAACTATTGATCAAGGAACTCATTGGCAAGTAAATAAACAAATGTATCTCTCTGCCTCTCTATTCTCTCTCTCCCAGAATCCTACTGGTGTGTATACTGGTTTCATCCAGGTCCAGATGGATCTGAGGAGGCCGGTGACGGTGCGGGGGGGTCAGAGAGGAGCCGGTGGAGGCCGGGTGGAGGAGGCCTTCTATCTGCCCAGAGGAGTCTCCAACACCCTCCACATCAGCTCCAATAACACAGTCAAACAGGTGGCTCACACACACACACACACACACACACACACACACACACACACACACACACACACACACACACACACACACACACACACACACACACAGTCAGCACAACGTAATTAGGGTCTGATGACGGACGGTTGATTTCAGACGCCGGCTGATGTTTTCTGACATGTTGATTAACTTAAACTGATTGAGTTCATCAGACTCAGAATATTTAGTTTCTGATTGGCTGCCAGGTGTCTGTTAATTAGAAATAAAATAATTTAACATAACTAAGGTTTAAGGTGTGTATATATAGTCCCTTTCAAACACAACACGCGTGGCTTTATTTAAGGCAAAGAACGGCGTTTAAACGATAGAAACCATACGTAAGGCATCCAGTTACAGCGCTGAAATAAACTGACATCGTTGTTATCTTAATGTTTAACCGCAGCTCTAAATTATTGCTCAATGTACGTTAGTATGCAGGTTGTTTACAGACCGTAAAAAACTCAATTTCAAGTTTTTTTTGTTCAACCTAGAGGAAGAAATAACCTCAAATATTGTTTGTTAAACGTAAACAAGGATTGTGTCTTTAGATAATGATTCAAAACAGTCAGAGGAGCACAAACGACTACGAATGAGAAATCTGTAACGTGAACTAACAATAACGTTGGCAGAAAGTAGCGTTTTAATGTCGGGGGGGGGGGGGGAGTACAGTAGTAATCCTGTAAGTTTTGCTTTGTTTCGCCAAATAACAAAGTTGACAAAGTTCACAATAGTGCCATTAGTGTTTTGTTTTTGACCGTGTGTGTGTGTGTGTGTGTGTGTGTTCAGGTGATTGGCGCCCTGCTGAACAAGTTCACAGTCGCAGACAACCCGGCCAAATACGCCTTGTTCAAACGCTATCGCAGGGAGGAGCAGGGTAAGACTGGAGCCGTGTGTGTGAGTGTGACACAGTGAAAGCAACAGGGCTGGAGACAGTGTGTTTCATGCCACTCATGCCAAGCAAGCTTGGTATCAGATGCTTCGGCACTGACATAGTGTTGTGCGTGTGTGTGTTTCTCTGTGTGTGTGTGTGTGTGTGTGTTTCTGAATGCCTCGCCCTAATGTTGCTGGATGCTGTGGGGCTCTCCCCACTATCAACAGCTCACCAGGAATACCCTCACATGTATATATACACACACACTTTATGAATCAGCAGCTGTTGCTTGATTTTAAATATCATCTTCGGCGTCTCACAGAAAGGAAAAAGATGGAGTTTATGGGTCTCATCCTATAAAACAAGACCATGTAAAGTTATTAAATAGTTTTTTTACATCTTGTTTGAAGTCTGAAACATTTTGCCCCCTGGTCTGTTGTTCAGCTCGTTGCTGGAGACTCGGCTAATAAAAGACGTCTAGACAGACGTCTGACAACAGATGTGTGCAGACTGAGCTTCATACATAAACCTCCCAGACAATAGTGCGGTGAAGCTTCTATTTAATATAAGCAGTTGAGCTGGCTAGCTGTTTCCAGTGTTTATGCTAAGCTAAGCTAAACAGGCTCTAGCTTTAGCTAGATATGAGAGAGTGCTATCAATCCTATCGTACTTTCATCAAGAAAGCAGATTATTATTTGATGGTTATTCAAAGAAACTTTGATACGTTGACATAGTCAGACTTGGAAGACATTCATATCGTAATCACAACAAATTTAACTGATTTAATCACATTTATTTGATCTAATTTACATTTTATTTACAACTATCGGTATCGGGCCTTAAAAGTCCCGTGTTTGTTGGTCTGTCTGCTGTGACGCCGCTTCGGTCTCTCTCGGTTTCTCTAAATTACTGTGGTCGTTAATGTGCCGCACCCATCCTTTCATCTTCTGCCATTCCTGTTTATATGCGCACACACACACACACACACACACACACACACACACACACACACACACACACACACACACACACACACACACACCAAATGCAACTGCAGCGACCGCAGTCATGCCTGCATGCATGTGGCTTAAAGAACTGCACATACCGCCTAAATGAATCTGTGTGTGTGTGTGTGTCTCCTGCAGTGTATGTGTGTAAGCTGGCGGATGGCGAGCAGCCGCTGTTTCTTCGTCTGGTGGCGGGACCCGACGGCGACACGCTGAGCTTCGTCCTGAGAGAACAGCAGATTGGAGAAGTCATGGTAACTCTTCACCTCCCTCCTCTCTGTCTTCTTTCATGCATTTACAGTGAAATATGTATTCCTGTTATTCACTTTCTCTCCTCCTCCTCCTTCCTTTTCTTCATCCTTCTCCTCTTCTCTTTCCATTACTTAAAGTCTCGTTCTTCCTCCTTTTCTTCCTCCCTTTTCTTCTCCTCTACTCCTTTTTATGGAAGCTCATTTCTGCAAGAATCCTCTGTTCATCTTTCCTAAAATAAACCTCCTCTTCGTCTCATTGCCTTCTTATATATCAGTCCTGCTCCTACTCAACAATCAAGCAGCAGCCACAGGAGAAAACAAACTGACATGTTGCTTATCGATGAGCTTTCTTTGCTCCTGGTTTCAGTGGGACGCGTTCTCCATCCCCGAGCTGCGTAACTTCCTGCGGATCCTCGACAAGGAGGAGGACGAGCAGCGGGAGGCGATGCACAGGCGCTACGACGCGTATCGCCAGAGACTGGAGGAGGCGCTGAGGGAGGTCAGAGGACCCTCTTAGAGGATTAACCTCCATGAGACAGGAACACTGCCCCCTACAGGGACGGAGGAGGTGACTCCTTTTCTTTTTTTTACCTCCTCAGAGGACAAAAATAGTGTAAATTTTGCCGGAGAGAAGGATGTGACTGCGGAGTGAGAAGAGAGGATCCAGCGCCTGGAAGAAAGGGATGATATAAAGGAGATAAACTGACGAGCGACGAAAGACAAAATGTGGACGCTGGAGTTTGATTCAGCCTGGATTAAAGACTTCAAAGTGCTGCCTGCTCTCACCAAAGATTCACTTCATCGTGCCAAACGCATCCTCTCTGCACCCCTCTCTTCCCCTCTCACTCTGTCCTGCTGTCACATAATTTATCTAATTCCTCTTTTTATCCTTTTAAACTTGTGAAAGACTCGAGGCCATATGTTGAGTTAGAGGTTTATTTAATTTTGTTTGTTTTCAAGGTTTGTACATATTTTAATTTATATGGGTGAAGCTTTTTATTGGTTTGTTTTGTTGAAACAAAAACAAAAAGTCTTATTTTAGTTTTTTTGTACAGAGGCAGAGCACCAATGTGGTTGTTGACACAGAGATGGAGAATAGTTCATCCAGACTGCTACTAGAGGTAAATACACAACATTAGCATCGAGCTAAAAACATCTCATAGCTACAGCAACCAAAACATTGAGCGAATACACGGAACGTAAAGAGGATGAAACTGAACGTGGTTGACGACGGTCCAGAGAAATAAAAAGAGTTTAATGTGACTGAAAACATCAGAAAGAAAAGGTTTCTACTGAAAGACTAAGAGTGACAATAGAAGCTTGTGAGCACAGGAAGAAGTTAGGTTTGTGGTTGTGAAGATAGTTTGTGAAGACGAGCGAGGATGAACTCACTCCTGACCTTTGACATCGTGCGGTCGGAGGAGGGAGGCGTGAGATTCAAACTGGTTTTCTGGAAGTTGACCGAGCAGCTTAGAGGAAGTAGAAGAGAGACTGGAAGAAGGAAGGACGAAATACAGAAGACTTGGCAAAGACAATGACGGGATTCAATCCACAAGTCACCGTGATGAACTGCTTCTGCGTTAATGAAAGCTCCTGTCGTCCACAGCTGATGGAACAGGAGGTCTGTAAGCGCTGATAGCTGCAGAGAACAAGGGAGGGAGAAAAGGCTGCAGCCGTTCGTCTGCCTGCCTGTCTGTCTGCAGACATTCATTTTACGTAACGCCTGTGTTTTTGTGCTCTTATCTCGAGTTGAAACGTGCAGCCTTGACCTCCTTGTCAGTCCGGATTTCAGCTTTTTTACGGTGGATAAAAGAGGGAAATATTAAAGAAGGAAACGAGGAAGGAAGGAAAGGATGGTAGCTTAAAGTAAAGGATAGAAAGACGTCAGATATAAAGTTGTGCAAAAGTTAAGGTGGTTTTTGTGCAGTGTATGCAATGTTGTCTTTAGTAAATGCAACGTATCGTCTGTGGCTTAGAGACCAAAGAGGCTCGTTTTCAATATAGTTTTATAGAAGAATTCAGTTTTTTCTGCTTTTTGAATGAGGAAACAGACGAACAAGATAAAACAAAGACGATCACTTTGACAAACTACAAATCCGATTTTTAAAATGGATCAAAAGTCAATAAAAAAAAAGATGTCAAATGCATGAAAGAAGTACAACACCGCCACCTAGTGGACACACACTGCAACTATTCTCTCATTTCTGTGTCAAAATATTATTATTTTTTCTTATAACCGAAGATATTTTCGTGGTGTTGCCTGGAGCAAAAGATATATTGGAGGCCTTTTTCCCACTGGAGGGAGAACATAGTTGATAGTTTTATTTAAAGGGGTTTGAACCCTCGTTTCACTGGGGTAACGCTGTGGAAGCAAATAAAGAAATGGTCAGAAGGATTTGAATCTTACAAGCAGCCGAATGTCTAATTGTGACATTTAAAGATGAACTCCACCAGATTTATAAATGACTTCAGTTTTACTCGCCTGAGGAGAAATACTTGTAAATATAATATTGTTTAATTCTGTGACTCTGGAGTTCACATTTCGGGGCATTTAGGAGGCAGAGAGGGTCTAATGGAAGAGGAAATGTAGTGTGTTTTTTTTCGGAGCTTGACCTGTACTACGGACTAAAAGTCAGCGCATGCTTTTTAAATCCGTCCCTCTCAAGTAATTCAACTTTATGGAAGTGCAATAATAACCACTGAATGAAACTTAAACATTTGAGCTGCCAAGAATGAACTAAACCTGAATTAAACTACTGAATAGTTCAAATAATTCACATGAATTAGGTATTCAGTCGCTTGTAAAGCTCAAACTATTTTGTCCTTTTTTTGCTTCCCTATAATTTAAAATGATACGAAAGTCTGCATGGAAACAGTTAATTAACCTTAAAGCCATGTTGTTGTTTGTGTATCTGATAAACAAATTTAGCTGTTAAAACACCAGACGAGTCGTATCAATTCATTTTGGGCACTTTAGCTTCGAATTCAGGGAAGACGGGTTTTCTTCATTCATTTTTTTTTTTTTGTTGATCTCCTGCCGGCATCACACCCTTTACTTTATCTTAACATCTAATACTCGATTATCTTATTTTGAAAGATCTCGTTAAGCTCCACTCATAATGATGTGTTTTTATTTTTTTAACAAATGGATTTGAAGCTCATTTTATTTTGCCTCAACGAGCTTCCGTATAATTTGCGTTTAGCTGTAGACTGTGAATCTGGCATGTGTTCCTGTTGTGTAAATACATGCTCACTGTACAAACTACTGGGCTGCTTTAAAGCAAGCGTCACCGTAGATCACAATGGGGGTCGGACGGCGTTCGGAAACGCATTCTTTGGAGTGAAAATGATTAAAAACAACTTATTTCAAATGCGCTCGGATCTGCTGGTGATGTGAATCCGGCTTGTTGATCATTTTATGTGAATGAAAAGCTTTTGTGCCGGCAGCGCTGATGAACGAAGAGTCGATGGACCTGGTTTGTAGTCAGACGTTCAATATTGAAGTTTGTTTTCAAATTGTCATGTTAAATCATATTATGCTGATATTTTGTGTGCCAGACTTACTCCGTTCATGTGATAACGACTAAACCATCGGAGCAATGTGTAATGGCTGATGAAGGCCATGAAATGTGGCTGAAAGCTCTGGGGGAAAAAAAACAGTTTTAGTGTTTTGTTTTTCTAGAATTTATTTTATACATTAAGTTTTGTCTCGAGCTCAAACATCGAGCGGGGATAAATCAATTAATCAATCAACAGACAAATGTTCTGCATCTATTTTGATCATTTCTTTTAAGCAAATGTGAGGATTTGCTGCTTTTCTTTGTTTGTTGATAAACTGAATATAGCGTCTGAATATAGTTTGTTACTGTTCACACAAAACGAGCAGTTTTAATATGTTATGTTATTTAATATTATGGGCTTTTTCTGGACATTTTGTAGGCAGAAATTCTCGGGTTTCAGCCAATCAAATGTGAGTATTTCCTGGTTTTATAATAGTAAATCCTCAAGGTATACTTCATTCTTTCCAGAGCTTTCAGTGCACACATCACATAGATAACAATATTTATTTTTGCTTACGTCTGATTTTACGGAGTCTTAAGGGTGCCCCAAAACTTGATGAGATTATCCTTAAAACAAAACTATTTTCATGCACCCTTAAATATTTACCAAATCATGTCCAGCAGCATTATGTGGTCGGAAAGGACAGCGGGAATTATATAATTATTAATTCCTCTGCAGCCACTAAATTGCAGGAGTTACGTCTGGAGCTTTTGACCATATTACATGATCTTCATCGGGTCACTTTTAAGGACAAAAAGCTCCAGAGCGGTCACTGAAGGGACCTTGGTGGTGCTCCTTAGTTAACAGACATGTCTGCTTCGATCTATGAGCAGCTTTCGGGCTCTTAAGATCTTCTGTGTTGTGCGATCTGTGTTTGAATATCCAGAAACTGTAACGTTAAATGCCAAAGATCTGTGTTTAGCTCTTCTGCCATTTAAGACACCATTTTTTTGTTCCAATTATGCTGATTTGTGTTAACTATACAGAGAAGAGATCAGGTTTATATTCGCATGAGTTCTTCGAGCATCTGAGTTCAGAAACACAAAGTTTTACACAAAAAAAAAGGTTTAAATTTCAGACCTGAGCTGCAAAATCCGAATTGATCGTCTGTGATTCATGACGAAGAATCCTCTTTTATTAATTCACCAATATGTCCGCCGTAGAGTAAAGTCAATGGAAGCCATATTTTAGTGCAGGATCTGGTTGAAAAGCTCGGGTCTGAGCGATCGGACCTCAGCGGTGCCTTTTTAAAGTTCCCTCACGTGTTTCAGTTCTCAACAGCTAGCTGGAGGAAGGTTTTATTTCTGTTGGTGTCTTGTGGTTTTCTCTCTGAATCGTTACCAAATGTGGCCTTTCCTTCACACAAGGCGGGCGGCCTCTATTAAAGGTGGAATCAAAACAAAACGAGTGTGTTTCATGGATGTTTTATTCTCTTGTTGTTGTTGTTGTTGTTGAATTAAGATATTGTAAATGGGATTATGTTAATATGCTTAACAAGAGCTGAAAGATTTGTCTTTTAATTTCAGTGGAAAGAAAATTAATCGGCAACTATTTTGATGACTACTCGGCTTAAAAACGTCATTTTTAACCAGAAATGCCAAAAAATCGGTTTATTTTAGCGTCTTGTATGAGAATTTGCTACTTTTCTTTATTTGATATAATATTAAATTGAATATCTTTTGGTTTCAAACTAAAAAACATATTTGAAGACATAAACTTTAATTAAGATGGACATTTTCCCACACTCACATTAAAGGATAACAAAAACAATTGTTAGTCACTGGCCTGTATTTCCAAAATCAACCAAGACTTCCACTGAATTCACATCTAAAATATTTACTGGATCCACAGACAAACTACAAATGCCAATATTTCAAAAATAAATCAGATTTTGTTGCATAAAGACTGTAAACGTGGATAAAAAGTCTAGTTGACGGTATTAAAAGCCCACACTGTCGTCTATGTTTTGCATTCTTCCACATTTTCAGAAGAGGTTATGAGGGAAATAAACGTACCAATGTTTGAGGACCTAAAATAATCTGACAAAACAAAACTTCCCTTAAAGCCACAATAATATGAATATGCACCACTAAAGTAAAAATACCCATGAAAGTGAGTTTCCCACATTGTTTCATAGCGCTAACATTTAAAACTGAGTACACTGGACGTAAAGGTCGGAAAGGTCAGCCTTTCATAAAGTATGGACCTGAAACGTGTGCTTCCGTGCTTTTATTCTGAAGGCCTACACCGGATGCTCCCGTGTATACTCCGGTGTACTTCCGTGTTCTCGGACTCTCGCTTCTTCAGCTGCAGCAGGAAGAAGAGACGCAGACTGCAAAACTCAACTATGTAAGTTTGACACTTCAATCATTTTAAACAAAATATGAGACTGCTTATTATTATTATGTGTTTTAAACTGCTAAACCACCGGTTCAGGTGTTAGTTACTCTCAGAACAGAACACGCAGCTGTGGGTTTATTAGACCAAAACAGATTCCTGCCTCTGGATTTGTGCATGTATTGTGAAATGCATTTGTCAAGTAATAAAACTTGCACATTTGACTTGCTTACTGCGAGGTTTTTGAATGGTGCGTCTGCATTAGGACACTGTTTATTCTGCAAAGCTGCCAGCTTGTCTTTGTAAAACAGTGCTCGCCTTTACTTCACGTCAACAGACGCTTTAAATGTTATTCAGCATTTTTCACCTTCTAGTCTTAATAGTTCAGATTGTTTGTAAGAGGAACAGGAGATTGCAGAGACTCGGCCTGAATTCTCTGAGGAATCTAAAATTAAACTTGGAAACTGTCATTTTAAACTGGAAAAGAAATGATGTGGTTGTTGTATTAATACCACATTTGACTGGAGTTTAAAATAAATATTTTATATAAAAATGAGAAATAAGTGAGACTTATCTTTGACATTTGAAGATCTCTCATTGGACTCTGAAGATATTCTTTTAACTATTTTCTGACATGACTCTTTTAGTTTTTCTCTTAAACTGTGCATTTGATTTCGGGTTCATCAGGAGATGCTTTGTTTCCTAAAGCAGAGAAGAGTTCGTATGAAAACAGGTACGTACAAAATAACCAACACTTGTCCCCAACAGGTGAGATATAAAAGGTAAGAAGATAACGAAGGCGTAAAGTTCTGCAGCTAATTAAAACTTTAAATAAACCGTTTAAATGAGACAACAAAAAAAAAAACTTAGAAAATGAGGGACAGCTTCTGTTTTCGAGAATCTCTTTATTTGGACACAAAAATACATAATCACAGAAAACTATTCTAGAAAACAATTTATTAAAACTAAAGGTTCCAAAATGAAACGGTCGTGACAGATTGAAAAGTGCATCAGTGAATTGAAACGTCACATTAATTCAGTTCAGTCGTGAATCAGAGGAGAGGAGCCGTATGAATATATTAATACAAGAATAACCATTACACCATCGACTCAGTAGTTCGTCTGTGAGAAAATAATTCACAATCAAAAATAAAGATTCAGTCTTTTACAACAACCGTCGGGCAGACGAGACGAGACGGTCGTTTCATACTTCAGTCATCAGATCTTTGGTTGGATGTTAATAATGAATGTATTTCCACAAAATAATCTCATATATTGACCTTTTGAAATGAGAAATACCAGCAACAGAAGGGTTGAAGAAACTGTATAAATGTTTATGGCAAAAATAGACATGATCCAAAGAAAACAAGTGGTTTCCTTAAAGCAGGTCACATTTAAAAATACATCAAATATAGATTTGTAATTGTTATTTGGCCTTAAAGTTCTCACATCCAACTCATAAAGCAAAGTTAGAATTCTTGGTAGAAACTATAACAGAACTGATCTGAAACCCCGATTATGTGAAAAAGGACTTTTTGGCAAAACATTCTATTTTTCTAAAATGACGGCTTCCTGCTGCTCATGAGGAAGTTCATCTCTACCAACAAACGCTTCAGGAAAGAAAGTGACGATTTGTTCGAGTTTTGAGAAAGAAAACGGTGCTTCAACACAAGATAAATCACGTAAATGTTTGTCTGACGCTGGAAACAAAGTGGAGATTTTTTAAATGTCACACATGAGCCATTAAATCTGATTCATTGATTGAACTTGAATGGAGATTTTAAGTTGCTTTTTACTAAAATACTTCTTGCTGCTAGATTAAAGTTCTGTTTCTAATATGAAACTTTTTTTAAAGTCGTCGTGTTTAGTTCTCTATCACTCTACAAATATGTGCATTTTACAGTCTGTGATCACTAACAGATATTTATTTATTACCCGCATCAGAAGCAGGACATCACAACCTTTAATTAAAGTGATTTATTTAGTAAAAATGCTACAGAAAATTGCTGTTAATTGAAGAAAAACAAGCAAATTGTCGTGTTTTGAAAAGCATTTTTTGTAAATTTACGAACTCTCAAAATTTATTTTTAGGCTTTTCACTTTGTGCAAAATTGGTAACTTGTGATGGAAAAATGATATTTTCTCTTTATGATTTGAAGAAATACTACCAGATTGATAATATAAATCTGTAGAAACTGTCCATGTGACCCAGTAAATGTTCAGATGGACATGTTTCTCTTTGATTAAGATTGAAATTCGAGGACCATCTGAATGCAGAAAACAAATGTCCACCAGGCACGCCGAGTAACATTTAGACTAAAACATGACGAACCTTCGTGAAGTGGCCACTGATTGGATCATTGATATGAAGTTCTGAACAGAGAGCGAAACACTTGTTTGCAGGATTTTAAATTGACCGATCAGACACAACAACGCTTACAGGAAAACAGCAACGACTGGCTTTGCGAGTGTGAATCCATCCTGAATAATTTCCCTGCACGTCTACTGACAAACTCACGAAACAGCAGCCCGATCTGGAAGCTTTAAAAGTGGGTCCGGCACCCAGAGAGGCCTCCAGTCCCACCTGGTCCCTTTTTTTTTTTTTTTTACTCGATCCATCTACGAAGAGACTCGGCTCAGGAGGCCTGAAAACAAGGCAGCAACAGCAAGAAAGGCCCGAATACAAAAACACAACACAGTCCTCCTCTTTCTCCCTCCGTCCTTCATCGGCCCGTCTTACTTCGTCTTCTGTCGGCTGAGCCGCCAGCCGTGGTTCGGAAACATCTGTCGAGGGTCAAATTTATACCTGAGGAAACAGGACAGAGGAGTCAATATTCTGTGTTTTTAAAGTACTTTGGACGTCCAAGAAGAGAGATTTAACATGAATTTATAGAAAATGTATTTAATAATGTATAAATAAATAACATTTTTCTTTTTCTAGTTCTCAGTGAAACGATCCAGACCTCGAGTCGTACACGCCGGGCGTCCGACACGACTGTCCGGAGCAGGACTGCAGCATCATCAGCCGGTGGTTCATCTTCTCCAGGACTTCCTGGTCGATGGTCTTAGCGATGTTGGTCAGCTGGAAGGGGTCAGCGGTCACGTTGTAGACTTCTACAAACACCTGCAGCAGGCAAACGTCCCCAAACAACATTACCGTCAAACTTTACAACTTAAAGGCACTAAAGCAGGGATGCATCTGACCACCAGGTAATATTTACACACTAGTGGCTTTAAATGCACTACATGTAATGTATGTGTTAACTAACATTGGCTCAGCTTGTTTTTCTGATATCTTAAGATCCGGACGTCCAATGACTAAAATCCTAAATCCGGTTAAAATATATAGTTAAAAACGACTCAAACGTGAATTGTAAAATATGTCTTAAAACTTGATTTATGACAACTTCTTCTCGACGACCACAACAACTTTCTCCAGGTTTAAAAATGTGGATGATTACTACACAACTCTACAAAATGTAAAACATAAATCTAGTCGTTTTAATGCGGAAAAGTTACATATTTTGACGGAAGAAAAACAAACCTCATTATCGTCGAACTCGCAGTACTGCAGGTTGGCAGAGGGGGCGACTGTTCGCACACAGGCGTACGTGTTGTTGTACGAGTCCTCGCACACACAGTCGGGGAAACACTCCTAGAGACGGAAGAGAGAATATATATATATATATATATATATATATATATATATATATATATATGAAGCTGCTTCTTTACCTGCGGCAGAGAATAGCAAACGTTAAATCTCGTACCGAGACTCCCGGCCCCAGCAGAGGACAAGCCGGGTTGGACACGTTGCTTCCTTCTCCTTCGTACTCCACCAGGATGTCTGTCCTCCAGCTGCTGCTGTTCATCTTCCCCTCCTGGTGACGCACAGACATTGTAAGGACAGAAACGCTGAGCCTTAACCAGTGTCGTGGTTAGATAATAATAGGACGATCGCTATTATATAGCTGCCAATAGTTCCCCCTAAACGTTACATTAATCTAATAGTGACCTCACCATAACGGGCAGGAAGGACATGCCGTCCATCTGCGTCTTGTTGACGTTGTATCCGGCGATGTCCAGGATGGTCGGACCGAGGTCGACGTTCGCCACCAGCATCTGACAACAAGATGAATTGAATGCGTTTAGTTCAGTAAGCGCTGCAGGCTGAGGCAGAACTACACAAACAAACACAGATGCACAGGTGTGTGTGTGTGTGTGTGTGTGTACCTGGCTGGTCTGGTTGGGCTTGATGTTTGGTCCTCTGACCATGAGAGGAACTCTGATGTCAAACTCGTAGAGCTGCCGCTTATCCAGAGGAAGAGAGAACTGACCTGGAAGAGACGGAGGCAGAAAGAAACACATTTTAAATTGAATAAAATCTCAGTTTTAAGAAATCCTCAATCTCTGGATGCTTTGTTTCTAACTTTCCCCCAAACTTTCTGTTGACGAGGTTTTAATAAACTGGAGCAAAAACATCCAGCAGTGCAACTAAATACAAATACTCAAGTACTGTCCTTAAGTACAATCTTAACAGTTTTTCAGCTGTACTTCAGAGGCAAATATTGTAGTTTTCTCTCATCTATATTTATGAGACACAGATACTAGTTAAATAGAAAGATATAAAATATATAATTTGATGCTGTACTATGAATATTAGTATACAAAGTATCTGAAATTGGCTTCATTGTGCGGTCACACACCTGTGTGGTAGCCGTTGTCGGAGGTGAAGAAGATGTACGTGTTGTCCAGTTCAGCTCTGACCTCTAAACTCTTCACTATTTTCTCCACCAGGTCGTCCACCGACAGCAGCGTTCGCCACCTAGAGGCCAAGACGAGCAACAACAAGCCTGCAGTGAAACCAAGCCCAGTGAAATCAAGCAGAAACACAGCTGATAAATAATGACGTGAAATACCGAAGTTGCCCTTTTAAGAACGCAGGAAGAGAACGGAGAGGAAAGACGACAGGAAGAGGGTGATGATGAGGAAGAGAATGAATCAAATGGAGAGAGAGAGAGAGAGAGAGAAGAGATTAGACTCACCGCTTCCTGAAAGCATCGTCCAGAACATGAACAGACGAGTTGGTCATCGGGGTTTTAGCTTGTCTGATCAACCAGTGTTTGTCCTGAAGAGACGACAGGAAAGAAACGATGCATTTAATCGATCGGTGGTCAACTTCTACATATTTTCAGTGAAGGGAAGAGAAGTCCCCTTACCTTCCCGTGGACGTTGAAGTTGGGGTCTCTGGGAGCCTTGGTGGTGTTGAAGCTGTTCTGGTACTGAGGGGCTGCAGTCCAGGGGGAGTGGGGGGCCGGAATGGAAACCATCATGAAGAACGGCTGGTAGTTGGATTTATACTGGAGGAAGTCTAGAGACCTGTTGGCCTGAGAGAGAGAGAGAGCGAGAGAGAACAAGAGAGAGAGGTTACTACAGAAGCTTAAAAAATAACTTCCAATATTAAAAGTTGCTCTAAAAAAAACGTTTATTTCATGTGTATTAAACTTTACTCTTTAACTCCCAACCCCCAGAAATTGAATTCTTAACAGACAAAAATTGCAAGATTTGAACATACGATCCCTGAAGTCACCAGCTGTTGTTATAGGACGCAATATAAAATGTGAGGCGTTTGATTGGCTCACCAGGACGTCCGTCAGGTAGTCTTTGCTGTAGTCCGCTCCATGCTCCTCGGCCTTCCCGTTCACTGACAGAGTGTAGTTGTAGTATTTAGAGTTCTTCTCCTGGAAAACACAAAACACGTTTGTGAAATACTGTGCGTGAGATAAGCCGTCAGGTCATGAGTTCTTCTTACAGCGGTGTTTGTTTAGCAACGGTGAAGATAAACGTGTCTGCTCTGCAGTCGGATTACGGGCATGACCTCCGTTTCATGACTCCAGTAAACCGGTTAGAAGCGTAAAGAAGATCTAATTTGATCGGTTTGTTAGTCTGACTGCTTCCAGTCACATGACCACATGGACCGAACTCAGTTTGACGCTCTGTTGAGCTTCCCACAGAGATGTTCTACTATGAAACAATGCAAGTGAACATGCAGGGAGTTAAATACGGCTTTTTGAATATTATTAATAGCATTTTAATACCAAAAAGGGTGAAATAAAAGCCGAAGAGGCATTAATTCTGACCCAAAGATGATAAATTCGTGGCTAAAAGATTTGAGTCTTACCAGTCCGACCCAGTAGCTCCAGCCTGGAGGAACATGCTCCACTCCACCAGCCTCTGAGTGCCCATACTGAAACACAAACAGGATAATGTTTAATGACAAGACGGTTACAGCAGCACAAAAAAACAAGCGACAGATAAATAAACGGTAGAAACGATGTATAACCAAATTAAGGTAGAAAACTGACAGCCATGTTAACAGCTCTGTTGAAGGGACACTACAGCCAATAACAGCGTTCATGCACTGAGTCTTCTTTTAGACTAGCAGAAATAAATCATCCAAAATACACATTTAGTTGTTTATGTCACTACTTTGTCTGTGCTTTATGAAAAGTCCGGAGGGAAACATGAATGAAGCGCCGCATATCAAGCTGATCGTTGATCACAAGTCTCCGCCCCACCTGCACCACCACCACACCCGATTAGACCACGCCCCCAACAGTATATAACCCCGCCCCTTTCACTCTTTCCCCTCCAAACCATCCAAGGCAGAACAAAGAGAAGCCACTTGGACTTTTCACCTTAATATGACTTTATTTGGTTGATATGACTTGTATTGTTTGACAGATAACAGATTGTCCAACATCCAACTGTAAATATGCCCTCAAATGCACCTTCGTCCTGGATTTTGTGTTTAAATCCACCCCACAAACTCTTTCTTCATTCTGTTGTCAGTCTGGACTAAAGCTGGCTGTGTGTGCTGACCTGTGACGAGAGGGTCACAAGTGGAAGAGTTAAGAAACTCTGAGATACAAGGAGGGAGGGGAAGTTAGAAAACGGGGTTAAGCGTCATCCGTTTGCTATTTAGGTGAAGAGTTTGTCCCGGTTCCCCATTCGACCAGCTGATGATCACGAAGGGTCGATGCAACTTTGACAGTTGGACTTTACCATGACATAAAAGAAACGCATGACAGAAGATCTTGTGACCAACTGTTGACAGTCACCTTTTCTCTTGCAGGTGTTACGAAGAATGCTGCACAGAGCAGCTCTTCTTTTGCTTGTTTAATGTTATTAATTGACAACTATTAGTTAATGAGCAACAGGAAGTCAATCTGCTTTGATGTGCAATTAATGTTGTGTACAGGAAATGATTTTACACTTCAGATACCGAGTAGAAGGAATGTTTCGGTTTGTATAAACCGGTACAATCCCATCGTCCGTTACCTGGTTCAGATACTTCCCAGCGAAGAAGGTCTGGTAGCCGGTGTAGGTCCTCAGCAGAGCGGGGAAGGTGTGGGCCTCCTCGCTCTTCTGCCAGGCTTTGCTGCTGCAGTTCCCCTCCAGCGTGTTGTTGATGACGTGGTGGTTGTGGGGGTATTTCCCCGTCAGGATGCTGGCTCGACTCGGGCAGCACAGCGGGCTGGCGACGAACTAGAGGCAGGAAGACGGCGGAGGAAAAACACGTATCTGTATTGGGTTTCTGTCATCCACTTCATGATGAGCCATGATGATGATGATACTTACTGCGTTTGTGAACGATATCCCTGCGTCACCAATCAGTTTTTTCGTCTTGGTGAGTGGAGTCTGGAAGGAAAAGATCAATTGTGATGAGAAGTAATTTATTGGCCTCCATTGCACTCACATTAAGAAACAAGCTCCCTTTTACACACTTGTTTTAATGTACTCTTTGTATTTTATTGTAAATGTTCATATTTTTCTATTTGACGTCTTTTACAATTTACATTTATTGTCACCAAGCCCAATCCCTTCTATGTGGAACGTATTTGGCAATAAACTGTCTCCGATTTTGTTTCTTAGTCGTTAAATTAAGATGTGACGAGGCTGCAGCTCTTCAAGACCAACGCATCACTACCTAACATGGAGTGTGTGTGTGTGTGTGTGTCAAGCTGGGCAGCAATTAAAAAGGTTTGTATAAGAGTACAAACAGGAATTGATAACATCACAACGAAAACAATAGATGTGAAACAGACAGGAATAAGAGGTATATGATGAGGAATAATGATTTTTGCATGAATATGTATAATATATTTTACAATACTCATTATCATCAGTCACAGCTCATTAAAAAAAATAAGTGAAATAATTGAATTTTACGAACTTAAGTGTGGTGTATATATACACTTTATATTTTATTAGAGTGACAGCAGTTTAAATCTTTAGATTTATAGGTCATGACTCTCACAATATGTCACTAAATTGCCTGACTTGTCCATGGGATTCGGATACTAAGGGTTGTTTTTGGAAGGAAGGCGTTTACTGAAAACCACGAGAGCAGATTAAAGCAAGTGATAAAGCTGCTGACTCAGAGAAATGTTGAAATGATGTGTCCAACCAGCAGGAATGTGAGCAGTCGGCTTAATCAAGACTGGAACCAAAACAGTCAATTTTACATCAATTAAATCGCACATATTTTTAATGACATCACTACAATTGAGCTGCAAAGTGACGACTCTCTGCTACTAAAAACAGCACATGCATTAACATTAAAAGCAGAATGGGATTTTTTTTACCAGACCCCCGATGGCGATGTCCAGGTCGTCGGTGAGGATCAAAACGATGTTTGGTCTCCGGGTTGATTTAGCGAACACTCCGCTGCTCAGGTTGCTCCACAAAGTGACGCAGATTAGGAGGCAATGCAATAAAATCGTCGGAAACGAGCGATTTGAACCCATTTTAAAATAAACGAGTGCCACGCTATTGAAGCTGTCCGTCTCCTACTTCAGCTCCGCTTCTTATAAGAGCGTCACACGTTGAGTCCTCTGTGGAGAGGAAGAAAAAACAGGACAGACTCGGCCCTGTTTCTGTTTGAGACAACACTTCCTTGTTTCCCGGTCACGTGCTTCTTGGCTACGGAAGCCCCAATCAGCTGTTTTAAAGACCTGACGCCCCCTCCAGCATGACTAATGAGTAAAAATAACTGTTTTTCTTCTGTTAGGATCTGTTTTTAACTTCTCCATGCTGTTTATTGTATGTTCTAGTTCTGCATTGCTCTAGTTTATAATAAGTAAAAGTAGTAACACCTTTGTGTCAAATTTAATATTATATTTAAGGATTTAAGGATAATTCAAGTCAATTTTCAGAATTTGCATCATAAGGAATGCAGCAACAAAACATTTCTCTGTGCAGATAATATGGCCGACATCTTCACATCAAAGATTTGACATGAGGAAAAAAAATTGACGGTGTTTGATTATTATTTTATTTATGTATTTGATATTTATTTTACTGAAGTAAAAGCTGAAATGTATTGGAATTTAAATACACTGACAGTACCAAAAGTTGTAATTTCAGACTCGTATATGTTGTTATTCTGCGATGTTGTACATTATTAGTGAAACATCAATGTGTAATACAACATTACAGCTGTTAATGGTGAAGTTAATTATTTTATATACTGCTGGGTTGCATAATCTACAATAATACATCATGATTTATTTGTTGATGTATATGTTGTATTAATATAATTAATTTAGCAAAGTAACTGAAGCTGTCAAATGAATGTAGTCAAGTAAAAGGTACAATATATGCTTCCAAAATGTAGTGGAGTAGACGTATAAAGTATAACATGAAATGGAAATATTCAAGTTAGGTACAAGTATGTGAAAATTGTAAAGTACTTGAATAAATGTACTTAGTTATGTTACACCACTCGTTATTTGTGCTATAAAACACCTTTTATTGTGATGCTTTAAAGGGTCGATATTGGCGTGTTGCAGATGTATACAATGCATCTTATTTATTTTTACAATTTATATATAGATATATAGATATATCTATATATCTATATATAAATTGTA
The DNA here is from genome assembly GCA_028022725.1 of Lycodopsis pacificus. Lineage (NCBI taxonomy): Eukaryota > Metazoa > Chordata > Actinopteri > Perciformes > Zoarcidae > Lycodopsis > Lycodopsis pacificus. Next base: position 17,329,523 of record CM051709.1, read on the forward strand.
AAAATTGTAAAAACCAAAGTAAATACCCCACGAATTAAATTCAAATTGAGCTTTCATAAAGAATATGCCTTGGTAAATATCAGAGAATTGTCCATATTTTCATAGATCAAAATCTTTCAAAATCTTTTCAGCAAGACCGAGAAATCAGAGAAAAAAAAATATATATACACATACATATGCATGTACATATATGTCACTCATTAACATAATACATTCAAAGAAACAGATAACTTTTGAAATACTGCAATTTTATTGTGGCATACTTGCATTTTGGGATTTTGAAAGTCATATAGTAAGATTAAACCATTAATATTTGTATGATTTCTGCAATACCACCATTTCAGTACAAAAATGAACAACCACCAATACTAAAATAACACATTTAACTGGAGATTAGAGCAGAAATACATGAACAAGACAACGTGTAAATGTCAAATACAATCTGCTGGGAGCCTAAAAGTGCGAGTCTATTGTCATATTTATGTTATTTTCCACATTAAATTGTGTTAAAAGTTGCTATTGCACACGTACAAAACGACCTGCTGGCGTAGTGCTAGAACAAGGAAGCTGATTGGGCGTTAAACTTTTGTCTCCTCCGTGATTGGTCGAGCCACAAGCACCTGTCGCGCGACCTGAAGAAAGTTTGGCAGCCGTTGAGAAATGTAGCCAGTGGGCTGGCCCATTGTTTAATCTCGGAGGGGGGGTGGCAGGGAACTCGAGTCCGGAACGTTCAGGAAGGAAACTAAACGCTGTCAAACGGGTCTCTACCTTTTCTGAGGTGAGGAATGGAGTGCTCCAGGAACTCTATCCTCCTCGAGACACCTCAAAGGAAAACTTTCCAACTTCTGCGGTGTTGTCTGGAAAAATGACAACTGGCTAATTAACCGTTAACAAAAATGGCGTCTGAGGTGGAATTAAACGGGAGCGAACTTTTGGAAGTTGATATATGCGACGCTGGCGTGTACTCCGAGGAAGAGAGCGGTGTTTTTGTCAACTCTGTCGCCTCCCCCCAGGATGAGTTCTCCGGCTTTCACCAGTGGATGAGCCCCGCCACCGATCACGGAGCATCGCCTGCCTCTCACTGGACCAGCACGGCCGGTGACAGTGACTCCGAGTCCCGGGGAGATGGAGTCAAATCTCTGAGGTCCTCCTCCATCGTGGACTGTCTGTTGGTGGAGCTTTATGAGACGTATAGTGGAGGCGGCCGGAGGAATCTGGACAGCTGGGACAGCTCCACCGAGGCGTCCGGATCCGATGCCTTTCTGGGCCGCAGTAACTCCGGGTCCAGCTTCCTCCAGGAGCTCCAAGAGAAGCACACCAGGAGGCATCAGGTGAACTACCTGGGCCAGAAAGGTGAGAGGTGTGGGCGGGGCAGGGTTTTTGTGTTCAGGGGCGTCGACATGTCCTGTTTGAGTCTTTTAAAATAATTATATTCATATTAGGTAAAATCACATACAATACAATACAATCTGTATAACATGCAAACATCTAGATCCTCAAATGAGTAAACACCCAAACTCTGTTAACTCGCTGGTCAACTACATTTTTGCATGGATTATTTGTAAAGTATTACTCTTCAATTCATATGTTTACCCATCTTTTTTAGGGTTGATCGGGGGTTAGCTTTACCCAAACCTATGGGTCCTTTTTCCAAATTTGCAGCTGCCATATGCACTATTTCTTCAGCTTGTTGAGGTAAAAGAATGCCTACAAATCCTGTAGTTTGCATCCTGTAAAGCCCATGTCCTGTTTTATATCTAATTGTCTTCATCATTCTGAAACCATAACGCATCCCCTAGTACAGTGGCACTACTGTATGTATGTATGTATGTATGTATTGATTGTGTGTCTGAGAAGCCAAACTTCCTGGTTTCTGGACACACTGTTCACAGGTATCCTCCCAGCATGCACAGCTTCACATCCACAAACACACTCCGACACAAAGGCCAGCGAGGTGTGTTGACAGCTTGTTTACTACTCACTCGATCTGTGCTGTACGGTGTTGCCTCGGGAGTCTTGAAAGGCATGCCGCTGTGAATGCCACGCTGCCACAGTCCTACAGTAAACACAGCCAGGGCCGTGAGCTCAGTGTTTGCCCTCCACACACACACACACATACACACACATGAGGGCTCAGTCAAGTTAAACACTGCAGAGGGCTGCCACTCAGGAAGAGGAAACAGTCCGATAAGGCCTCACAGAGCAGCTAAAACATACGTCTAATGTGTTTAGTCATGGATTAAATGTGGGGGCTTTGTCTGTAGTGGGATGTTGGAAGTTCTTTGTGCTTGAGGCAGACCCTGCCACCTCCTGGGCATTGTTATATGAAAGGGCAACCTCCAAGGAAGGTGGTAATGTAGACGAAAAGATCGTCATTATTGACGTAAAAATGCAACACTAACTTTTTTCTTCAGTAATTGACCCATGCAAAGTGATTGTTTGGGCAGAGTTTTATTTATTTTTCTACATTAAGTAATAAGCACAGAGGTTATATCTAAATTAAATAATAAATATTTTTATTTATTGAACAGTGTTTTGAAGGTTTTTATTGTGTAATAATGTTGAAAAAGTAGCTGGAATATTTATTAATTTACTATGTTTTGGTCTGTTCAACGTTCATCTTCTCATTTATCTTCAAAGATATAATGTTAAATGAAGAAAAGAAGCAAATCTTGACTTTTTGGGAAATTTTAATGAGCAAATATTTGGTATTTTTACTTGATGGAGGACTCCAGGGACCCTACTGATTAACCACAGATCTGTGTCACCTTCACCTGACAATCTGATTTTCTTACATTTAGTCTCATTAACGTGGAGGGGAGTGAGTGTGTGTTTATGTGGGGCGGTGTTCTGGTTTCTCTCATTTCATCTTTGCCTGCAGCCTGGAAAACAGACAAATTATATTCTGATCTAATAGCGGAGTGCAGACATCACATTTTATTTCAAACTATATTAAGTAGCTTTATTTAGAAGACCTATTATTTATTATTCAGTTTTAAGATTTCCAACGTGTGTCAGACACTCATTTCATCATTTATACTTATGTGTTTGTGTCTTTTCTTTTCTTAGCCCCGGAGGAGCTGCACTCGATCATCCAGGAGGTGAAATATCGAACGGGCCTTCAGTCGACCAAGCTGCTTCGCCAGCTGAGGAGACGGGACCGACTGTGCCACAAACTGCAGAAGAACTATGACATCATCACGGCCTGCCTTCAGGCTGTCTCGCAGAAACGACGTAAGAACACACTTTAGTCCTAAAAACACCGGTAGATGGTATCGCAGCACGCGTCTGTGTTGGTGAAATTGATTTTAAAAAGAGGTTTATGAACATTTAAAAGGCTTTAACTTTGAGGGTGAATGCATTTGCAAGATATTATAGATCTACAGGTTTGTGCACGACGTAGTCCAAGCTGTCGTATCACATGTTGTATGAAAATAGTCCTCACATTTACATAATAGAGTGACATACAGTAGAGTCAAAGCATGTGACTACGCAGGAATCATATGTTCATTTTCATATCTCCATCTCCCGGCCCTTCTGCTCCAAAACAGCCTGTAAAATAGTTTCAATTCACCTGTTCTGTCAGAGATGAGTGATCTTTGAGATTAAATATCCTGACTATACAAGTTGGGAATATGGGAAAATAACAATAAGGCAAAGTCTACATAAGTCTACATAATGATTCTCTTTACAGGTGCTTGTAGCGTTTAAGTTTTTGTGGTTGATTGTTATTGAGCTCTTTCCAGATACGAAGAAAAAAGAGCAACGATTCAACAAAGTTAAACACAATTAAAGGAATTTAGGTCTAATGTGTGTTTTCTTTTTCTGTTAACAAGCAGCATGACTGTTCACAAGGAGGTAGAGTATAAAATCATAAATGGGTTTTATTGTGATGAGGCATTTATATGTGGGATCATGGCCAGGCTGTGGCAATACTTCATACATATATATATATATATATAATCAAGCTTTAGTTCCTTGTCAGAAAGGGTTGTCTGATGGCAAAGTAAAGCGGTGAAAATATTGTAAATATAGCGTACACTGATATTGATTTGTGTGTCTAGAATAGGTTTATCTATCCACAGCAGTACTTTGCTTTGCGCCCACGCTGGTACTCATGTCTACTTCTCCAAACTGTGTACAAGTACCTCATGAAGCCCCACTTCAATACATCCTAACTAACCCTTTAATACAAAGTACTTGTTTGATTCATGTTATATGTTTATATGAAGAATATTACCTAGAGCTTTAACAATTCAATGAAACATAAGTCAGTACTTTTACTATCAGTATGTTTGTTTTCTTGAAATGGTCATTAAATAATATTTATTACTGACATATCTATTCAAGGAATTGTACATCAACAAGTCTCTGTACTTCACAGACTATTTAACTCGGGGGTGCCCAATACGTCGATCGCGATCGACCAGTCGATCGCAAAGGCAGTGCGGGTAGATCGCATGCCAATCAAAAATAATTATCTTCCAATTTATTTCGATAAGAAGCTAAAGCTGCAGCGCCATGATTTGGGGAACTTCCAAAACCTTGCGTCAGAGCTGGAGATGCAACGGAAGGCGCGCACAGTGCAGGTTGACAAGTGTCTGTCAGAGTTTGACAAACGCTTTCAAGACTTTGCTTTACTCGAGCCAGTCGCTACATTTATGTGCTGCACATTTCGGGAAGATATTGAGGTTGATTCACTCGCATTAAAAATTGCAACGCTGTTTCACCTGAACTCGTCTGGAGTGGAGGATGAGATTTTTACACTACAGGCTGACATTCAGCCAAAGCCCAGGGCTCATGGACAGTTTGGGAACTTACTCACAGAGGAAAAGTACCCAAACATGAGGGAATGTGCTACCTTCCTGACTGCATTATTCGGCTCTACTTATTTATGTGAGTCAGCCTTTTCCCACATCATGAATATTAAGTCCAAACACCGTTCCACCATGACGATCATCTGAAGTCTGATTGAGGCTGGCTACCAGCAGCTGCAACCCTGGCTAGTTCCATTCAGTGCACGTCATCAGAGTAAGGTAATGACCAAAAATGTACAGAATTGTATTGTGCCATAAGGCTATGCAAGGTACAACAACATATATTGTAAATATAAAGTATACTCAGTGTGTGTGTGTGTGTGTGTGTATGTATGTATGTATATATATATATATAAATAGATATTTTGCATTTTTTATGTAGGTAGATCATTTTGACTTGGTCATTTTAAAAATAGCTCGCAAGGCGAAAAAGTGTGGGCACCCCTGATTTAACTCCTCTTACTCTTCTTCTTCCTCCTTATCTTCCTCTTCACAATATATATATATATATATATATATATATATATATATATATATATATATATATATATATATATATATATATATATATATATATATATATATATATATATATATATATATTTAGTTATCAGAGCAGTGAAACGGCTGTAACAGCTGTAGAGAATATGAAGTATGATGATGATTACGTGACCTCATCATGGAGGCTGTTTGTTGGTATTGATCCTGAGTCATTAAGCGACTCGATGTCTTCAGGAAGCACTTACTGCACCTGAGACTGAATCACAACCTCCTTTATGTTATTGCTCTCTCTCTTTTGGTGACTCTGCAGAATCAGTATTTCCTAAATCTTGGAGGGTGAGTTTAGTTTGCTGATTTGATAAAATGACTCACAAGTTCCCACGGCCCAAGTTTCAATTTTCAAATAGCTTTTTACCCAAACAAAAGTAAAAATGTATTCAACACATGTTTATGTAGTTACACTTGTAGCTGGCCGACCACTTTATGGATTTAGAAAACAAAATACACCCCTGCTCTCTTTCCTCCTCCCCTCTCTCCTCCACCATTACCTCATCCCTCTCTTATCTCCTCCCCACGCGCCTCTCCATCCTTGCAGCTCCTCCTGGTGACGCAAAAAACACCCGGAGCAGGATGAGGAGGTGCACATCATCAGCAGCACTGTATACCGAGCACAGGCTGCACAAACCGGATGTCCTCCTGCTATTTGTGGCATATTTCTAGAACTCATATTTGATGTAGATGTTTTTGAGTCACTTGCGCGAGGCTTCCTGGACGTTTGCTGCTCCGCTGATTTGATTTAAAAAAAAAAAAAAGAGGAAGCGCACGCACGCGATCACCGGAAGAGATTGGAATCGGTTTCATTGAACAGCTGCGTATACCGTGAAGCGTGAAGATGGATTATTAACGCGGGAGAAGACGATGGTCGATCGGGTCGCACAGCTTGATTCTCGATGAGACAGGAGCGGCTCACCGCCGCCGGCAGGAGGCCGAGGGCGGGCGCGAAGCAGCGGCAGCAGGGCTCGGGAGGGGTCGGTAACATCATCAGCAACGTCTTGAAGAAACGGAACGGGATCTCCAGGAGCGCGCCGCGGCTGCTCTGCACCTTAGAGCCAGGTGCCGCTTATAGAGGATGGGTCTCTGGGGGAAAGCACTGCATTGTGGGGTTTAAACAATACCTGAGAACGAAGATATCACTATGTTACATCTAAGCCGCCTGATGAGTTCATTGATTTAAGAAATGAGCTCCAGATCATGAGAGCAGAGTGAGGTTTGGTTTCATACTTTAATGCATCACATGACCAAATTAGTGAGATATCGGGTTTCACACTTCTCTTCTTTGTGGATGAACACCAGATATGAAGCCAGCAGAAACACCCAGATGTCTTTATACATCTGCCTGAATGTGAACACTGTTGATATGTTATTTAAATAAATAGATGTAGACGCATCAGACAGGGCTGTTTGTGAGTCTGCTGGCTCACATTTTCTTGTTTTGATGCAAACTCATGCAAAGTGCCCGATAGAGCTTTTTGAGGACGTGAAAGACATAAATAAATAAAGAAAAGGACCCTGGGAATGGAGGGCAAGTTGCATATTTAATGCTTTGTGATATTTAAGGTGCTTAAAACACCAACAACACAGCAAAGATCCATCTATTTCACAGATATTCTTCTGGTTATCTGCTTCACAACAGCCTAAAAGCTTTAATCTTGTGTATTCGTGATAAAATCAACTTAATAGACTAACCCCTTTTTTTTTTTTATAACGTTTTCTCTTGTTTCTACCCAAAGACTGAAGATTAGATTAATTAATTAGACCCTTCTTTCCTTTCCTCTCATCCATTCCTTCTATCGCCTCATTCTTTCTCCCCTTCCTTCCTCACCTTTCCTGCATCCTCCCTTATACCTCCCCCATTCTCCTGGTTTAATTTCAATTAACTTCTCCTCTGGAGAGATTAAACTCTCACCTATGCCGGACTGCAGCCGCTGGACCTCACTAATGTTTCTAGCCTCGGCTGAGTACACGTTTTGTGTAATCTGTGACAGAGGAGTAGGAGGGTTTTCCGTGTTAATCCTCTCCCAAAGCTCCGCAGAATAAAGCCACGTTCGCACAGAATGGCGCAGGAAATAACGACAGAGGAGGACCGAGCAGGTTAAAACACATGTTGTCTTCTTGTGAGGGGTTTCTATTGGAGTGGAAGCGATATTGTTGTATACTTGTGGTGCGATCGGCTTCCGTTTGAGAGACGGATCGATCGCCCAGAGAGAAGACGTGGCGAGAGAGAGAAATGGCCGCTGTTTGCTCAGAGCCGCAACATGTCAGGACCTTCCCCTCTTAACTTCAGATCAAAGTTTAATTTCCGTTTGCAGGGTTTATCCTGCTGTGTTAAATATCTCTCTGAAGAAGAAGTCTGTGTGTGTTCGTGCAAAGAGATTTGACGGAGATTGAAACGAGGATTTCAGCACCACGCGGAAATGGACAGCGACTCTCCCGTGACGCGTCTCAGAGCTCCAGAGTCCGTTCAAACATCTAACCATTTAACACGACGGCCTTAAATCCCTCGTTGTGTCTCATAATACCGTTTAAAACAAAAGGTTGGAGGTATATTGCGGTAACACTCAGAGCTTCCGGTGTTTGGACTTCTTGTTTCAGATTTTGATTTGTTGCAGATGTCAGTTTACCGACATGTTATGCACGAGTCTGCCGGATGTAATAAATTATGTTTAGCATCTTCAACAAAAGGAGGAATTAGATTTAAATGATAAATATTAATGCTATTGTATTTAGGTTTGAGACAGTTTAAATTAACTTTGAGTCATAGATTTCATTATTTTGTATTTTATATCTAAAGGATGTTTACATGCAACATATAGGTCATAAATAAGAAATATTTCCTATTCCGCACAGAAACTTTAGGACGTTGACTGGTTCAATGGTAGTCACCCAGATCTGGTTCCAGACCAGTCTGACCGGGTGTCTCTTGTTTGTTTGTAGGAGTTGACACGAGGCTGAAGTTCACCATCGAACCATCGCTGGGGAAGAATGGATTCCAGCAGGTGAGAAGTAAACCTGCTTTCATTTGATTCTTTACTGCTTTTAGCTGTTGGTCTAATGTTGTGTGGATGAATGTGATGATGCTGACTTTTCCTCTTAAAGATAGAATATTGCAGTGCAGACGTGTGTGCAGGTTAATTTAAAATGTGAATAAAACGGTGTTTCTTCCCCACAGTGGTACGACGCCCTTAAAGCAGTGGCTAGACTCCCGACTGGGATACCGAAGGAATGGAGGAAGAGAGTATGTAACGTAAACTAAATATTAAAAATCTCTCTCTCTCTTTCTTTCTGTGTCTCTCTCTGTCTTCCTGATATTTGAACCATTTCTTCACTCTTAGTTTGGTTCAGCTGTTGATATTATTGTAGTATTAATGTGGTTCCTGCTGCATCTGCGTCTGTTGCCTTTGTGCAGGTTTGGCTAACGCTAGCAGACCAGTACCTCCACAGTATCTCCATCGACTGGGACAAGACGCTTCGCTTCGCCTTCAACGAGCGCAGCAACCCGGACGATGACTCCCTCGGCATCCAAATAGTCAAGGTAACCAGATGCATGATATTGAATATGTGTACAGTTTAATAACGTTCAGCTGAGAAGGTACCAATGTTTTCATGAAGAAGTATAGTCATGTCAGCATGAAAACAACCCTCTGGAACATTAATTAGGCCGTCAATCGACACAGAATCTTTCTGAAGATTAGCAGTAAAACCAGTTACCATCTTTCCACAGAAATTATGTCATTCATGCATTATACATCCACTATTCTTTATAGATAGGTCCACATGTAGGAATCTGTACTCTCACCCGAATCTCACAGTCTTCATCTGCACATTTGACGACTGAACGTACGTGCGTGCGTGCGAGCGAGCGTGCGAGCACACACACACATCCTACTAATGAGAGGACGAGTAGTGTCCGGTAGGGGATGTTTACTTCTGACTGTGCGTCAGAGAACGAGGTGACTGCATCATGGAAACACTGAAGCTCTTTTCTGTTCAGTGACTCAGAGGTTCAACAGAGTTTTCCATCAACAGGGAAAAGTCTGATTATCTGCTTATCGTCACAGTCTCTCTCCTAAATGCAAGAAACGATCATTCTTTATCCTTTAAAATTCTTTTTATCCAGTACATGCAGAGATTTATAATACAATAATCCATACTGAACACTCATATAATTGATATTTTATTGTTCATATGTTTATTCTAGTTTTTTTTTTGCTGTTCTTCTGTTGAATTCTGGCTCAAGAATTCCCTTCAGGATTAATAAAGTTCGTATCTTGTCCTTCTGATGTCCAGGACCTGCACAGGACGGGCTGCAGTTCTTACAGTGGCCAGGAGGGGGAGCAGGACAGGGTGGTGCTGAAGAGGGTGCTGCTGGCCTACGCCCGCTGGAATAAAAGTGTGGGCTACTGCCAGGGATTCAACGTACTGGCTGCGCTCATTCTGGAAGTTACAGAGGGACATGAGAGCGATGCACTCAAGGTACAAATACACAACAACAGTATCAGCTTACAGAAGATGAATGCAGATTTGTAGAATGTGAAGTTAAAGTTAAGCTGCATGAAAAAGACTGACCTTTTCAATAACTATTCAACTTTTTCCTCTCTTCTATATGCAGGTGATGATTTATCTGATTGACAAAGTGCTGCCTGAGAGTTATTTTGCCAACAACCTGCGAGCATTGTCAGGTAAACACGACAGACTAAACTAAACTAAAATGACGTAATGAAACATCCCCAGTACCTGCAGTTTTGAGATATGTTTAATCTCTCATCAACTTCCTGTTGAAACCTGTCTCCTTCTCTCAGTGGACATGGCGGTGTTCAGAGACCTGCTGCGTCTGAAGCTGCCCAGAGTGTGCCAGCATCTCCACCACCTTCAGAAAGCTGCCAACAGAGAGGCCGGAGGTACGAACCTGTGTTTGTGTTTACAGGAATGCTGCCTGGTTACAAATATCAGAGAGCAGAGCTGCCCGATGCTGCTTCAACTGCTAAGTTATACTGGGAAAGAAATATCATGGTCGATAAATCATTTGCACATTAATGCATAAAGGCAAAATGTGTTCAAATAACTCGACTAATACCCCAAATAACGGACGTCTGTGTTCTCTCAGGCAGCTACGAGCCTCCGTTGACCAACGTGTTCACCATGCAGTGGTTCCTCACCATGTTCGCCACCTGCCTGCCGGCGCCCACCGTGCTGAAGATCTGGGACTCTGTTTTCTTCGAGGGTTCAGAGGTGCTGTTTCGGGTCGCCCTCGCCATCTGGGAGAGACTGGGAGAGTGAGTGGACCATTACTCAAACTGTGATTTGACTTCTGTGGGGGATTAACTTTTGTGTATCCAAATGTGCGGTTAATCAGCTTTACATATCCACTTAGAACTCAGAACCGTTGACTCCGGACCTTATCAATGCTCTTCTCTGATTTTTGCATCTCTTCCTCCTGTCTCCATCCTCCCATCTTCTAAAACGCTGCTCGTCTTCCTCGTCTCCGTCCAGGAGGATCGAGTACTGTCACACAGCGGACGACTTCTACAGCACGATGGGTTGTCTCACTCAGGAGATGCTGGAGCACAACCTCATCGATCCTCCTGAACTCATGCAGGTACGGGATGAACTAAACCGCTCACGCCTGTTAAACCTCTGATGTTTTTAAACTAGCATCTTCACCTCACATTGCAGAAGGTTTACGCCATGGCGGTGTTTCCTTTCCCTCAACTGGCTGAGCTGAGAGAGAAGTACACCTACAACATCACTCCGTTCCCTACCTCAGACAAATCCAGTGGAAGGTTTGTACTCTTCTTAGAAATCTTGATAAATAAACACAGTATATTAATGTGATTTCAGCAGCTTACTGCCGTTTAAACGTACCCTGTGGAGCTTCTGACAGCTTGTGGCACGATGGGGCAATGTGTTCTTTCTACATCATGAATATTTAGTAAGAGACGGTTGACATGTTGCACGTTCCTGCTAACTGTAGGAGGTAATTCAAATGTGTAGTTCATGCAGTTCACAAAACATGAGGAAAATGTTTTGAAGTTCGGAAACATTGAATGTACATATTCAACAGATTGTCTTTAAACTAGAAGCCACTTGTCTTTTGCTCATGAATGAAATGTACAAACACAGATGCAGGTTGTGATTGCAGCCTTTTTTAAAGGGATAGTTTTAGGTCCCCTTAGTTTCCATGTGTATGTGAACATGCTATAGTGGTGGTGATGTTGTTATCTTGTTCTAGTGGCGCTCTGGGCAGCTGGGAGAGCGACGACGACGCCGACATGGACGATGAGGACTCTGTGGTGACGGCGCTCGGCTGCCTGGGTCCCCTGGGTGGCCTACTGGCCCCGGAGCTGCAGAGGTACCACAAACATCTCAAAGGTCAGTGCGGCCGCACGAAGTGCTGCACAGGATTTCAATGCCAGCCAAGTGGCTCAAGACAAACTGACAAACCGCCCCAAATCCTCCATTTTCTGCCCTCCATTCGTTTCTCCAGACAAATCCCCGCTTCCTCCTCTTCCAAAGAAGGAAAAAAAAGTCAAACAGCTGGAGGGATTTAGTTAAAAACATTGGTTAAGATCTGAAGCAGTACTCGTCAATCTCCAGAGAGATTTAGAAACGACTTCAGACAGAAGTGTTTAATTTAACCTCATAAATAGATCTAAGTACTGTTGTGACCTGGTTTAAAGTGGAAACATGGCTCATTCTTAAGAGCTAAGTGTAGCATTTGATTATTAATAAATCATCACCACATTATAATTACAGTAAACAAACTAAACCAGCTGGGTTGGATTCAGTCTTTGCAACACAAAAGGTGATGAAAGAAATAACTTCTGACCTTTTCCAGTAGAGCTGAAGGGAAAATGAACAGAAATTCAGTGACGTAAATGTCAAACGGATCCCAACTAACCACGATATGTGGTGCTTAGCTTTGTGTCACAGCTGATCTTGATTAAAGGGGATGAAAGAGAAACTGGGGGAGCAAATAAATAAGAAAAGGAGCTTAAAGGGAACTAAAAAGAGCATTGGATTTAGTTTGATTTGCGTATTTTCCTTTTTGAACCAAAGCCCTCGACTCTAATCTTTGATTCTCTGAAAGCCAAAATCCCGGTCCTGAAATAAATCAAGTAAAATGAGGAATGAAGAGTTTAATATTGGGATAAAGAACATGACAGCAGTGTTTCTTCTATCTCTCTTCCTCCAGACCAGCGAGGAGAGCAGGGGAACATCGCAGAGCTGAGTCCAGGAGCGGTGGGAGCTGGAGGGGGAGGAGGAGGTGCCAGGGCGGAGCATCAAGCAGCAATCAACAGCATGATGATGGAGAGGATGAGCACCGACATCTACGCCCTGAAGAAGCAATATACGCGCATCAAAAGGAGGCAGCAGCAGCAGGCTATGCAACTCTACATACGCACAGGTGGGAAGAAGAGTCAAAACAATCACGACTTCACTTTAACGGACGTTTCTTCTTTCTGTTTTCACATTAATATCAGCAGAGAACAGTTCTCACAGTATGGACGGTTTTTAAAGTTACTATGAGGAACTTTTACCTGGTTCTGAACCAGTCTCAGTCTAGTCCTGATCCGTGGACAGACCCAGATCCGGCTTCTCCTGCAGCCTTGGACCTGCAGTCTGAGCTTCGGAGGGAGGAGGAGAGCTCAGCTCCCGGCAGCAGCAGCCTCTCCTCCTCCTCCTCTCTGGGAGCCTACACCGACACCACGCTGCTGGAGACCCAGGACGTATTGCTGGACCCGCTGGAGGGAAGGGAGGCAACGGGAGGACCAGGACTGAGAGGGGCAGACTGTCAGACCCTGCTGCAGTAACATGAGAGCTTTTCTAAAGAGACTCTGGTGCTCAGAAACACTACAGCTTTCGTCCACAGGGACCGCCAGAACCAACACAAAATGAAAGTTCCTCGTAGTAACTTTAACAACGTTTCACCACATATATAAATGATGCATCAATATATTAACTACATTTCTTCTTTGCAGGTGGTAAAGTGATTTATTGCTCATTATTACACATTTCTTATTCCAGAACAAAATAAGCTCTTTACTTTAAGTCTTTGCTAAAACAAAGCAGACACTGACGAGGCTCTCTGTAGACGGACACGCAGCAGAAAGTTCTATGTTTCTGACGATGATGTGTGACTCGTAGGACCTGGACCTGAAGTGGCCACTACTCCAGGGGTTCTCCAGGACCATCGCAACAAACACAGCGACGGTACCGACCAGCACAGCGACGGTACTGCTGTCAGACCACAAGGGTCCTCTGAAAACTGGGTGTTGTGGGGCTGATTTGAGCGTCTTTAATGATTCATTCCTTAATTAATCAAAGTAATTGAATGGTATCAGGAGGATGGTAGCAGGTCAACTGGTGATGGTTCTGTTCTATTTGCAGCTGGTATATTCGAGATATATTTATTTGGAGACACCTGTCACTACTTTACAAAAAACAAGTCCATCAGATGCATGAATCAATTATTTTATAACTTCAATTTAAATGCCAGAAACTTACAGTTGTGTTCACACGTTATTATTAATATGATTATATGACATAATAATGTTAACACGCTGTGTGCTTTTAAAGCACCGATAATCCTCTAAAGCTAGTTATTGGCTTTGTTGGGACTGGAATCAAAGGATGAAGCGCTGCGAGGCCGCAGGACCTCCCCCCTGCTGCGAACTCCATACAGTGCACGCACAGTGGAAAAATGAGCTGGAACCGGTTCAAAAATGAACATCATATTTAATGTACTACATGAAATTCACTTACAAGCTGCATTAACTAATGTTCTCGAGAACAGCTAATGTTCTCGAGAACAGAGACCACACACCTATCTCACTCACAGGTGAGGCTGAAAAACCGAGGGCGGATGTGGTCTGAGGAATTCTCTACAGATCAGTCTTTTGTACGTCGGAAGTGTCCGAAAGTCATTAACACCTGAATGACCCTCCGTGGCGATTGGCTCCATTCGACTCCACCTCTGGTCACTTGTCCTCCCCAGATCCCATCCTCCATTCTGCATGTCTGTGAACCCTCTCTCTGACCCTCAAACTATTCTTAGTGTTTTAATACCTTTAGTGACTATACTTTTATGATTTAATACATTCAATTAGTTAATATACTGTAACACATAATATCTTCTATAAGCAAGAATATTGTAAACATATTGTGACTAACATATTATTATTATTATTGTGACACTTCTACTCATCACTAGGGGGGTTATTTAATCTTACTTATAATGCGTCTAATACTGAAATTCTCAACAGCTTTAATAGATAATATTCCAGTTAACAAAACGCTGAGGACGTCTTCATAAGTGACAGATGTCTCCAATTATGCTTGGTTTTTGCAAAATTATTCATTTGTTTTCAGCTGTGTGCTGCAGTTTCTGGGCGAATTTCTATCACGAACATTTAATTAACAACCTCTACTTCCTTCTATTTGTTGCTCCTCTCCTCTCATGCCAACATCTGACTTGTGAACATTGTATAACAGTGTTATGGCGAGATGTTTTTTTTCCCTTTCAGATTCAAACATCTGCACACACTCTAATATGAGATTCAGTGATCATGAAACGACTGTTTTCTGCCTGTTTTCATGTGATTCTTTTTCTGTCACCTCTCCTTTAGACAAATGTCCCGCCACCCGTGTCTTGCCCTCCCAACTCAACCCTTCAAGCTCCGTGATCAACCACCTCCTTCTGGGTCGGAGGCCACTCGCAGATCCCCGGGGCTCCAAACCCACATCCACTAGCACATCCACACTACCGGGGTCCAGACCTGCGTCCCTGTCCCAGAGTCGGGGCTCCCCGGCCAGGCAGCGCTGTGGCTCGCTGCTCTCCAACAGCACTGGATCTCCAGGGAGCTCGGGAGGAGGCGCCGGGTCGCCGTGGCGAGCTCATGTCCGGGTTCATCGAAGGAATATAGCCAGCGCCCGAGCACAGCTGGGCTTTGGAGAGTCAGAGGAAGGGGATGAGGATGATGAGGAGGAGGAGGAGGAAGGAGGATCAGGAAGATTTGAGGGTGAAGAGGAGAGGGATGATGAGGAGCAGAAAGAAGGGAGTGACTCCTTGGTGTCTCCATCTCCTGTTTCCTCTGGTGACGGGTCAGTGAGTGAAGAGGCTCCACAGGTGGCAGATGAGACAACAGAAGTTGCAGAGGTGGTGGTGCAACTGCACGCTCTGGATCTAGAGGACGCGTCAAATCTAACCTCCCCCAACAACGCAAACCCAAATACACAACCAGAGTCTAAACCTGCACCCCAAGTCCCTCTCCTTCTCCCTCCTCCGCCGTCGTCAAACAGACACAAAGAGTCTGATTCCTCAGGTTCAGAAAGAAGCACTGCAACTGACAGACACTTGCCCTCCATCGCTTTACCTCCTCCTCACCACTCCTTCAACTCCACTCCCTCCACCCTGAGTCCGTCCCCGTCTCCGGTCCCTACGCCGGCTTCTCTCGGCCCGTCCGGCTCGTCCTCGCCAACACCTCCCTCCACCCCGACGCCCAACTCCACATCCTGCCTCACGTCCTCCCCTTCAGCTCACGACTTCTCCTCTCTCACTCCTCACGCGTCCTCCACCTTTTACAAGACGTCCTCCCCCTCCACCCCCTCACTTTCCTCTGTCGCCTCCTCGTCCAGGTCCCATTTGTCCTCCTCCCCGTCGACCCCGGCCTTGTCGTCCACTGTCTCTCCCAAACAGCCGGTCTTTTCCCCGTTCCCTAGCGTGAAGCAGCCCAGGAAATCGGCGGCAGCCAGAAATCTCGGCCTCTACGGTCCGACGTCCAGAACACCCACAGTACACTTCCCTCAGCTCAGCCGCAACCTCAACCGGAGTAGCGCAGCGGGCGCCACCGGCAGCCGGTGAAGACCTCTGCGCTCCCGAACTGAAGCTAGAAACACACAGTCGTTACGTGATATGAAGAAAATCATTCTATTAGTGCACCGTGTTGCCTCCCGCGTATCAAGAAAATAACCCACGTCTTATTTGAAGTAGATTGAAAGTTGTAGAAACGTAAAGTTCAGTGTGCATTGATGTTGACATGTGAAGATTGTGGTTCACTTGATGAAGGGTCCTCCTGAAAATCTCAAGCCATCACAGACTAGTTGACTCTTAAGTGTGAAACCTCATGTTTTGTTTATTGTTTAAACTGCATTGTTACTGTACAGCTGAGGAACATAGGACCCTAAGCCCTTTACAGTGACTATAATGGATACATGCTAACAATAAAGATACATCAGATGTGAACCATGTTTTACAGACGTTAAGAAGTTACATTGCATTTGTGTTGGACGTCGGTGTCCCTTCAATAGTTTGAACCTTGAGAAAATCCTTCTCCCTGGACTGAACCATGAAGAGACCTGCTTCCTTCTGGACTCATTTATGTGGCTTTTTTTTCCTTTAAGATAACACGATAGCCATCCAGTTGTTTCAATGCCAAGTATTAAGAAACAAGAGATACCTAAGAATTTCTGTAAATGAAGAATAATAAAAACTGTGTGTTCGTCCCCAAAACCCTCCCAATCTGAAGATGTTTGATGTCCTGAAGCACTTCTTCTTTCTTTCTTCTCTGAGTAACAGCATCATGGCTGACGTCTAAAAAAGTACTTTCCATAACAAAAGTAACCAAACTCCTTATGTCTTCCAAATCGTAACACTTTATTATAATAATAAGATAATTCTCAAAAACATGATAAACACATCTGGTGATGTCACTTTTTCTCTTTAAAGTTGTTATTATTTGAATTAAAGTGTAAGGCACTGCAAAACTATAATAATCACTATCGTTGTTATTGTTTTATTCTCCATGATGTGAACTTCAGCACATCCCTGATCAATGGTTTTGCAACGAGGTATTATCTTAATAGATATGTGCTAGTTGGCAGAACACAAATCTGAACTTCGAATGAAGCCGGGTTCAAAATTCTGGTTGTTGACATATCAACACATATGTCAACAACACAGACATATGGAGTCAAATCCGAGAGGGGATTTTGAATATCACTCCAATACTCCATTACATTTATCTGACAGCTTTAGTTACTTTACAAATTAAGATTTTAAATATTACAAACTAGTCGTTGTGTGATGAACGAGACAGGAAGTGGAGAAAGAAAAGCAATGTATTTACATAGAAATGTTTGAATTTCTGACTTCCTGGTTTCGTCTTACGTCGCTCTTACGTGCCTGTGACGTCGTCTTCAACCCGGAAGTGAGTGTGGGACGGCGAAGCGACGAGTATGAACAAACATGGCTCGTAGTTTACTCTGCAGGGCTGTCGGTGTGTGTTTCGGCTCAGCGGGACTTCAACGCCGCTGACCGGGACTCGTTTCTACTCTCCGACTGAACCGGAGCCGCTGACGGTGAGACAGCAAAGCAACGGAATAAGGTGCAGCAACGAAATGTGTCCGTGTCCTTTGGAACTGCCATACTTTGTGGTAGATGTACTATATTTAAGGGGAGGATACCGATTTTAACAACAAAATAATGTACTTCATTGCACATGTCAAGGTGTTAAGAAACATTTGGCATGCATATTATTTCTAGTTGCATTGTGGGCAAAGTTGCAAATTATTAAGCAGTTCTGCTTTATGGATTTAAAGGATTTTTGTGATAATAAATGTGATGAACTTTAACCTTTTTAGTTTGTTTTAATCAGAAACACAGCAGTCTAAAAAAACACATTTTATTGTACATGATTCACAAGAAGAGAACAATAAAAACTACAGTACACAGGCGATCTTAGTACCTGATCTAAATTACGGCATTCATAAAAACTCCTGAGGTACGATACGAAAACCTGCTAACAGATCTACATCCAACTGAAGGTACAGTACATCGACAGAATTACATTTATGTACACGACAAAGGGCTGAGAAGACTTTTTACGCTGTGGAATAGGTAACAATAGATATAATCTGGTTTCTTGAACTGAATAAAGTATTACGAGGCACAGTAAGTTCATGTTCTCTTGATAAACACACCCTGATAAGCACAGAGGCAAGTTCAAGGGGTTAAATACTTTAAGATGGAATTCTATGCTATTGTGTATTCAACACATTTTATGTGAGTCCTTAAAATGGACTCACGGTATATTGTTGATTTGCAGAAATGTTTTTGGTTTATTTAAATTTAAAATAATTGAGAGTGAGAGACAAAGATCCCATCACAGTTGTGTGGGTGTGTGTGTGCCTTAAACCCTAATGTAGTGGTTCTCATCATGTTGATGGATACAGTTTGTGACATTCACGGTCAAAAGTCTTTTTTCTTCCGGTTCCAGTGAGTGCTGGTTGTGACTTGCGTCGTTCCGTAAGGTAGTAGGTTGTCGGTCCGGCGGTCAGGGCGCTGCGACGCGAGTCATCCCCGGGTTCACGAAGGAGAAGTTTCTGAACATCGTCTGGTCAACGCTGTTGATGAGCGTCCGGTCGGCACACGACAGCCGAGGCTTCTCGTTGATGAACTCTTTGTCGAAGTTGCTGCAGTCACTGGGCGACGTCTGCCAATACAAGTACAATAATGATTCAACCTGAAGTGAAATTATTTTGTAACTATGCACCATTTGAAGTTAGCTCATGAATGAGATTTTGAAGGGCTTTTATTTTGAAATGCTACATCAGAATGTCCTGGTTTCTGTCTGAGTGACACCTTGAGGTGGTCTGCTATTAACAGTCTCCCAATCTGTTATGATACACAGATGAATGTCTTTTATTTTCCTCCATGTATTGATGTAATACCATGAATTCAATTAAACATGTTCATCATTAGCCATCAAAGAATGTAGCAATACTACCAACAAGTACTTTTTACATTGATTCACCAGCCAGTTATTGTCTCCATCAATCGTTTTAGTCTGTAAAATGTCCAAGAATAGTTTCATTATAACCCATAAATCAAAGGTGATGTGTTGTTTTATCCGACCCACTGTCCAAAACTCAGTTTATTATCACACTAGCCAAAGAAAGGCATTTGAGAAGCTGGATCAAGACACATTTCTTTTGCATGTTTGCTCCCAAAAGGACTGAAGTAATTATTAAATGTACCTGTTACGATACTGAATCTACTCGTGGCTCGAAGCTGACATTGGGTTCTACTCTTTAACATCTGCAGCTAGCATAAAAAAGATCCGGCCCTCCAAATGTGGGTGAAAACGTGAGACCAGCTGTGAGTGTACTTACTAAAATTGGCCTGAAGGGCGGCGCCACCTTCCGTTGTTCCAGGGCGGTCCAGTCGGTGCTGCTGAAGAAGTTGTGCTGTCGGATGTTTCCCTTCACTCCCAGTCGCTCCTCGGGCTCCCTCACAAACAACTGCAGCACAGACGCACAGCGGAGTCACTTTTATTTTAATAACATATTTAAATATTCATCTGTGTGTGTGTGTGTGTTTCTGGACTACATTTCCCAGAAATCAACGGTGCCCGAGTACTTTTTCTTCTTCTACTAATGAAGTTAAAGTGTTGTGTTTTCCTTCATAAAAAGGTTAACTTGTACTTTTGAGCTCTGTTTTTCTCTTATTTTTAGTTTATTGTTATTCGGTTATTTTACAGCGCACATTAGCAAACATTGCTTTAACTATGCCAGAGTTTACCAAGAGGCTATGTCACATTTTATTTTCTACTTTCTGCTTCTAGAGATGAATTAGTTTGGTTCCCTCGATGCCAGCAGTCAGACACGCTGAGCGTCTCACCTTAATCAGAATGTCCTTGGCGTCTTTGGTGAGCCAGCGGGGATACGCGGGGTTGTCCGTCCGTATGGACTGGAACAGCTGCTCCTCGTCGCTGCCGTGGAACGGAGACTGACCGATCAGCATCTCGTACAGCAGCACCCCGAACGACCACCAGTCCACCGAGCTGTTGTACTTCTGCCCCAGCAGGATCTGATGCATGAAAACATACCGTCAGACATCGAGTGTCTGTCGCCATAAAGGGGACGAAGATCAACCTTTTTAATGGAAATGGTATTTATGGTGCTGGTGCTGTTGAAAATGTTGTTTTTGAAAAAGTCCAGACTGAAACTGAATATTTAGATGAAAAAACATATTGTGAATTTGTTTGAATAAATGTGACTTTTGAACAACGCTCTGGAGTTATTGGAAACGTTTGGATCGCATGAGTCTATATCTCTGTTATGGTCTCTAAAGCTGATAACTGAAAGATGAATCTCTGTTCGTGGATGAATATAAAGGTGTGTGTGTGTGTGTGTGTGTGTGTTGTCACCTCGGGAGCGATGTAGTCGGGCGTCCCACAGAAGGTGGAGGTCCGTGACTCCTCCTGCATGTTCTCCTTACACATGCCGAAGTCTGCTATCTTTATGTGACCCTCGGAGTCCAGCAGCACGTTGTCCAGCTTCAGATCCCTACAGAGGAACACGAGCAGGTCAGCGGGAGCGGCTCTCCGTCTGGCCTGTCTCTTTGCTTTTGTTTAGTTTCTGACACTGAGACTCTACCTGTAAATGATTCCTTTAGAGTGCAGGAACTGGAGCCCACAGATGATTTCAGCTGCATAGAAGCTGCAGAAAGAAACAACGAACATGGGGTGGGTCACTTCTGTGAAATAAACAAACGTTTCAGATGGTTACGGTAACGGCAACTCAAGTTATTTTAACCCCAACGATGATCTTTTCCTCAACAAAAAGTGTCTTTCGGACACTGCAGAAACGTGTTCAACACGTTAAATATGTGATACGGGATACATACGTGGTTCTGTGCACGTCAAACTTGTGGCAGTACTGGATGTGGAACATGAGATCGCCTCCATTCAGGTACTCCATCACGAAGAACAGGTTGTCCTGCACACAAAGCAGAGAGGTCAGGGCCTGCTGAGGAGGTCTCGGTCCACAGATGAGCGTCCGTGGTTCTCACCTTGGTCTGGAAGGTGCAGTGAAGGTGCGTGAGGAACGGGTTCTCCCAGGCCAACGAGAGGACCCTCCTCTCCACCATGGTGCACTCCACGTCGTCGTCCATCAGCACCACGTCCTTCTTCAGAGCCTTCACCGCGTAAAACTGCCCGCTCTTCTTCAGCTCGGCCAAAAACACCTGGCAACGCGGTGAGAACATGCCACAACTGACATCAAAGCAACAAGCAACTTGTGGTTTTCTGTGGAAACTGGCTGCAGAAAGAAGTGTTGACTGCAAGAGTCATAATGTGCTGCGTGAAAGCTTCATGACGAACTAATGGAACAAGTCTCGACCTCAATATGCTGTCGATGAAAACGTGACATAGCTGTAAGAACGGTGAAATGATCTTTAATTTTCTGTGCTTTGTTGGGCTTTTCTTCTTCAGCTCTCCTCCTGTACCTTGCCGAAGCTGCCCTTCCCGAGCATCTTGTGCAGGACGAAGTCATCGACGGTGAACTTGGGATGGTGATCCTTCTTGGGAACGGCGTACAGAGGCTCCTCGACCGTCAGCGCCTCGGGGACCGGCCCGTCCCATGAAACGCCCTGCGGCTCTGCAGGTCAGCGAGCAGGAATGTGGAAACAAATGAATATAAATACAGAAAAAAACGATCAAGAAGTGACGACAGAGAGTTCAGCGTGTGTTTACCTTTGTTTGCAGGTGGAGCTGTTGCAGCCGTGACTAACCCGGACGGCGCTCGGACGACTCCCTGCTGGCCGACGCCTACTGGACCTTCTCGACCGATGATCTCGGTGTCCGTGTCTCTGGTGCTTTTGGCCTGAAAGCAAAAAGGTAGGACTGAAGTTTATCTCGTTAACCGTTCAAAAGCCGAAATTTCGGTGCAAAAAGCGATATTAAATATCAAAGAGCAGGATTTATTTGTCCGACCTGCTGTTTGCTCTCGATGATGGCCAGAGCTTCAGCCATCAGCTTCTGGTTGACCCCGCAGAGGTTTGCTACTTTCTTCTGGCATTTATGATGGACGTTCATGCTGCATTCTGCACAGGGAGCTCAGCGTTATCGTTCCGGCGGACATGTCAGCGATTGTATTGTTCTCATGCGTGCGCTGCTACAACGACGTTAAGATGCCTTTCTGCAAGTTTGACAGTTTCTTTCTCGTGTTGCATTTTCCCTAACGATAGAAGCTGTTGTGTTCCGGACACATTGTAGAGACCTGTGAGGCAAATTTGTGATTTGGTGTAATATGAGTAGATCACCGGCACGTCTACGCTTGAGCGTATAAACAACCTCATTGCATAGTTTGCCTTACAACTGTGACACACTGTACGTATAATTCACAGAACCACTTTCTCAACACAAGATGCATGAAAACCACATAAATCATAAAGCTCCCGCCTCTCACCCTCACATTTGAGCCCCTGCTTGGCGAGCCCCCACAGCAGAGTCCCGCAGTGTTCACAGAACGTGGGACTTTTGTAGTTGTGGACCTTAAACCTGTGGGGCATGTCGATCTTGAAGCGCTCCTTGTGGATCTGCGGCACAAACGTCACGTCAGACAGATTCATCTCGGACACGGACGAAGCCAAAAGCACAGAATAGAAAAGTGCTTCATTCATCCCCAAGGGGAAATGTGTCTGTGGCAGCAGCAAACAGGGTTACACAATAAAATGAAATATTGGGTATGGAAAACGCACACTATATACAATATAATAAAATAACAGAGCAGGACCTATTCAATTTAAGAAAACAAATGCAAAGTATATATACACTGAATAGAATTGTATTAAGTTAACTAAGCAGCAGAAACACTTCCTGTATCCAAACAGTGGGTGGCAGGTTTGTCCTTTTCTATTCTGCGTACTACAACATGAGGCTTTGTATTCTCTGTTGGTTTCATGCACGTGAACTCAGCCGGCATGATGTGGCCGACGAGGAAGTGAGAAGATGAAAGCAGCAAACGAGACGAGACAAGAATGTCTGGCGCCGCGATCCCTTACTACCTGGTTAGTAAGCGTTTATAACCACGAGCTTACAAACCTCGTACGCATCCAATAGTAATGACGCATCAGGGCATTTCTGTGCAACACCCCGTGTCTGTGAGGAGCTCACCATCGTTTCTTTGCTGTTGATGGCTGAACCCGTGCACTTAGCGATGACTTTGTCGATGCATTTTTTGTGAATCGCTGCGTTGCACTCTAGAAGACACAAAGGTGACCGAGTCAGACACGAGCAGGCAGACGGTTCAGAAAGACATCAGTCAGTGGAAACACAACGTCACACTCACCTCTGCACTGGTAGCCCTGCTTGTTCAGACCCCTGTGGTGAATAGAAACAGGTTAAAATGACGAATGTGAGGATGCAGAAAAGGACGGTTTGTGTCGTTGATGTCTGAGTTCGTTGCGCACCAGACGAACTCTTTGCAGACGGAGCAGAAGGTCGGTTGAGGGAAGAACGTGGCGCTGAACTCGTGGCATTTGACAACGTGGACTTTGGCCTGTTTGATGGCACCTCGCCGCTGATGGAGGGCGAACAGACCCTCCCTCTCTGGTTCGGACTCTTGGTCTCCTTCGCTCTGACCCGCAGCGTCTGCAACACATCGTGCAGCTTTCAGTTGGAGAAGAAAAGACGACTTGTTGTTGAGCTGAGCTCAGCGACGAAGACGTTTCACACCTTGGTTTAGATTCCTACGTCAGAGTTTCACTTTGTCTAAACCGCCTCTCAAGTATGAGTCAGTCTTCTCTGGCGAAGCCACGTTTTGTGATCCTATTTTTTGCAGTTTAACATAAAAGAACTTGCCTCGTGTCATGTGACATGAAGCGGAGATGAAATGAGAAACGTCCTTTCAACCCTTTTAGATTGTCCTACTGTGCACATAACAGTTCTGTGTTTTACTTTGTTTATCTTTGTGTAGATTTGTTGTCCTACACGTCCAATAAAGCTGATTCTCATGATTATTGATTTAATTTTTCCCAGATTCTGTCATTTATCATATTATTATTATTTTATATGAAAGACTTCAACATTCCTGGGTTGATTGATCCCAGGAATAGAAAGTAAAAAAGCTTAATATCTATTTAGGAAGGCGTCTGCCTGCTGCTGAATCATAACGCAGTGGGTGAATATTTGGCTGCCCACATGAATATACAATACACGATGTATTATGTGTTTTGTACAGATTGAATGCCGCAGTGTGCCGGCCGCTGTGCCACCTGTTGTTCTGAGCAACGATTTCCTATTTACTGGCTCTATAAATAGAAACGTGAGGCAGCTTCTTCCTTTTAGTTTGGAGTGACTTCTGAGGCCTTGGTATGGTGTTAATGTCAGGAAAGCACCCGGGAAAGGGATCACTCACACACACACACACACACACACACACACACACACACACACACACACGAGGACCCGCAGAGACTCCGCGTTCTTATTTATAGTTTGAGAAAATGTAATTAGTCTGAGGGGATTAAAGCTCATTTAAACACACGAGAGTTTTGAAGGACTATACAGACAATATCAAAGCGCTTTGTGCTGCAGTGTATCGTAGTTATTATAGTCTGATTCATGGGACGTTGACTTTTGATACAAGTCCGCCGTTGGCCGCGTATCTCACGTTCCTACATCTTTAGCTTAGCGCCGCCCAAGAAGGTTGTGATTGGTCTAAAGAAATACAAACGAGCGTCTTTTCCTCGACAGCAGACTTTCTGTTAAGATGTGTACGGCTGTGCAAGCCTGTTGTTCTAAGTGATGGCAAAGGGCAGCAGCTGGAGGTATAAAGCTTTGAAGCACTCACCACTTTTCTCCAGATAGTATTTGGCCTCCATCAGCAGGCGTCCCTGTGGCTTCAGCTCCAGCTGACACGAAGAGAAACAGAAACACGAGCAGCACTTTAGGACCCGAACTCACGAGAAAGACATTGAGAATAAAAAGGGAAGGATTCAGGGTGGCGGCGCGTGAACTGAATAACAGATTGTTTGAGACAGCGGACCAGACTGTGGAGGGAATTCAGAATATATATTTGATTTGTTTGAGTTGTTAGTTTGGAATGAGAGACAGTTGGTGTGACTCCTCTGGTGTCACTCAAAGAAAAGTCTTTCCAGGGAAAAGGAATTATCTGGTGCACGAGAAGTGATCTGTGTCTCGTTTCTGACGAAAAATAAATTGAGGAAGATCCGGGTAATGAGCATGAGCAGAGATGGCCTCCAAGTCCTGGATTCAATGAAGAAGCAGCTCGGGCTGAAGTGGGAGAGAATGTGCAACTCAACCTCTGTGGGGTCTGGGGGCCCTCACCTCCAGCATTGTTCAACTTATTAGATGGTGTACGATAGAGAGATGACAAGAAATGAAGGTACAGACTGAGGCTGGGGAACAATGGTCTAATGGCGAGTCTTAAGCCCTGAGGACAACGTTTCTTTACTATTTTAAAGGAATATTTCACCCCAAAACAACCATTTGTATCTCAATTACCGTGTTGAATATGAGCTAAACTATATCAAGACATCCGCAATTACAAACGCGCACACATTTCGTGCAGTGTCATCCAAGAAATCCGTTAAAACCATACGTGTTGAAGGTCTGATAATTACTCTGATGACGTCCCGCTGCACTCACCCAGATCTCCAGCTTGCCGTTGTCCTTCTTGCACCGCGTTGCCAGCGAGTCCAGAGCCACCGTGGACTCGGACTTCAGCTCGGCCGTCCGGTCCTTCACCATCACGTGCATGATGCGCCCGCGGTGCACGTGGGCATCGAACGTGGTGTTCCACGGCGGGTACATGGTGGGCTTCTTCTGCTTGTACACTTGGCCCGTTTCTGGGGAAAAAAAGCAAGATGAAAGAAAATACGATTTATTTTCATTGGCAGGATTTTTTTTACTTTGAGCTTTTTCTTGGCAGCATACGGGAAATGAGATGAAAAGGAAGCTGCGCTGGGTGATTTTCACTTTGACTTTCACTTCAATACCTAGAAATCCTCTGCGTCAGCAAAATAAATGTGTTCTCGTTACTGGCAGGCTACAAGTTATGACGAGAGTCAGACATATTTCTGTGTATGTTCTATATATATATCTATAAAAATGATATTACAAAGAACTGGAGGAAGGAAGCGCCAACGACTGCCAATCGTTGATGAAATCTTCTTCATGGAAAAACTGACACAATTATGGACATTACACAAGACTCAAAATGATCCACTAGAGCACTACATGTGTATTAATCCGCCACTGCAAATAGTCCCGAACACATGCGCTTTTTACTTCAGTTTAAGTAGCGTCTTCTAGTCTGGGGGAAAACGTATAGTGAGTCACTCTCAGGGGAGTAGATGCTCTTCTACGGTCCAGAGCTGAAATCTGACTTTTATTACATTAAAATGTTGTTTTCTTATGTTGAAGATGTGATAACTTCACAGTCGTATTCTCCTCCGCTGCCATTGGCCAGCAGATTGTTCTGATCATCGCCTCACAGTGTCCAGAGATTTTCTATCGCATCACATGGATAGAGAAATTGACATCTGCGGATTTTCCTCTGTAGAAACATCCCACAGCCACGTGCATAACAGCCACATGCCACCGTGCTGCCGCCACAATGAAGCCCGCTAAGCTTCTTTTTCATCATCGGCTCATCGCCGGTCCGTCCCCGGCTCTGCCAGCTGCCATCTGTGCCGATTAAAGCACCCAGAGAGGAAAATATGTCTGCTTTCTCCCCAGACACAGAGGCTACACTTTTCAGAGAGAGAGAGAGAGAGAGAGAGAGAGAGAGAGAGAGAGAGAGAGAGAGAGAGAGAGAGAGAGAGAGAGAGAGAGAGAGAGAGAGAGAGAGAGAGAGAGAGAGAGAGAGAGAGAGAGAGAGAGAGAGAGAGAGAGAGAGAGAGAGAGAGAGAGAGGGGTGTGCTCTCATGCAACATGTAGGCGTGTTATCAAAGATCTTAAATTGGAGTTTGTTTGAGTTGTTTAAAATTCAAAGTTCCAGCTCAGGTACACTAACACACCACAGCTGGATCCTCCTGATCCGCTGAATCCGCACTGAACTCGACTCTACAGAAAGTCTACTGGCAGCGTTTGCAGCTGGAGCGTGCAGGTTTGCCTCATTACAATCTAAATGTGGAAGTTTACTAAGAATGGCCCACTGTTTGACTCCGGCAGCAAGCTGTCCAACGAGTTTTTCCATTACCACGGAGGAGGAGGAGGAGGGGGAGGAGGGGAGGGGAGGGGAGGGATTTCATGTTAGGCAAACAAAAGAAGGAAATATCAGTTACTCACGTAACTACAGACGAATGGCACATTTTTAGTCTCTTTCAGATACGTTCACTCGAAACGTCTCGGCACGTTTTTCTTACTGTCATCAAACCAAAAGACACCAACAATGAACGTATCCACCAACAAGTGTTCTTCTTCCTCTGTGCCATCCATTAAAAACACATCAATGAGCCTCTCTGGGAAGTTGATTTGTGTCAAACTAAGTTACAAGCGTCTCCTTCCTGCTGTAAGTCGATGGGGAGGAGTGTTTTTGGGACCAAAGGCATCAATCGAATCCGTAATTCCACCGCTTGGCGGAATGTAAAATGTGTGAAATGTGTTTGAAGGCGCGGTGCTCTTCGTTTGCTGGAGTAGACGGGCGGAGAGAAGTTAACGGACTTCAGCTGATGCTTTCGGCCAATCGTGACGCTTACTTTATATTTTAAAAACACAACCATGAAAACTAAATGACGTGGCGATCCTCTAACGCTGCAGTTCTGCATATACGACTTCATGCTTAGCCGAGTCAAAGAAATACATGACAGGAGACTTTGTAGAGGACTTCAAAAGAAACGCTGGTTATTGAAGCTTTCCATCTCTTTCATTTCAAGATGAAATCAGCCGCAGCGTCGGGTGGGAGATTCATCATCAGCTCTTAAGTTCACAAACTCAGCGCGGTGCCAGTGAGGAATGTAACTAAGTACATTTACTCAAGCTGTACTTGACTGTACTGCAATTATGAGGTACTTGTACTTCTTCTCCGCCACGACTCACAGACAAATATTGTTCTTTTAATTCCACTACATTCATTTGACAAATAAATGTGAAATGATTGTAAGAAATAGTAAAAAATATGAATCAACTAATATATTATGATACATTATTATCGGTTGAGCTACCCAGCAGGCCATAAAGTAATCCGCACTACTTGTATTTCATATAGATGAATCTGAAAGGGGCCTTTCTGCAGAATAAGTACTTTTACTTTCAGTACTTTAAAGGCAGGATTAGAAGGATGTTCCTCAAAAGCAATGTACAGAAATAATAATCTGTATAATCATCAGGTATGAGTCATAAGGCTGCGTCACCCTCCTATAGAATCGTAGGGCACAGATTGTACGCATGCTTCCAAGAAGAAGCTACAAAAATGGCGGCCACAGCTCCGTTAAAAACACAAATAAAGTGAAACCAATGCAGCTCATTTCATGTGATGTACGGTTATGGGAAAGTCGAGTATTGTTTGTAATTTTCCAGGTAAACATTGTTCATGTTTAGAAATAGAAACCGTGCAGTTTCAATGAAAGCACATGAGCTGTGTTACTGCGAGTAGTATCGTCTCCTGTAAGTCTCCAGTGTTTCCAAGCGTGAAAAACAGGTGAAAAGTGAAATGAAAGTGAGACGTTGTCGTCAGTGCAGTGTGATAGTGAAGTGCACGGGGCCTCTCCCTGCAGGACCATCTTGTGGTTTCACAGAGGAAAAGACGCATCAGAGCCCTCCTCCTTCCTCTCAGGCGCTCTGCTTTTAGCTCCACGCTGCTGCACTCATGTTCACCGGCGGTAAAGATCGCCACATGCAGAACAAAGACACCGGCTCGGAGGCTGTGATCACGCTGGGACGTTTCCCGAAGTTGTGAATCAACAATAGCGATGAAGATCTTCCAAAATGAAGGATAATGTTGAGTTCTTAGTATATTAAAGTCAAAATAGCTGATTCTAAAATGAAAGATGCTACTTCTACATTTCTATGTTTATTCCAAACAGCCACCGTTGTTGCTCTGCTGCACATGAAATGCATGGTTTAGCTGCGAGGCAGAGGAGTTGGTATATTTCTGAGAAGGAGCCGGTGAACATATGGTGCTCACGGGGACGAACGGTGAAGCTTCCATGAGCCGGATGGAGTTAATGTTGTGTTGTCAATCTTTTAAAGGCATGCATGGAATATGTGTACATGTACATGCAGGTTCTAAAATCATACAAGTCAACCCAATGTGTTGGTTTGTCAGGATGAAGAAGTTAGGGTTGCAGCCAAAGAGCATTTTTCTTTGCCGGTAATTTTCCTCAGTTTTATTATTTTGTTCATAAAAATAACAAATCACAATTTCCCAGAGCCCACGGTGACAAATATTTATATTCACTATGATTCATGTTCACTAAACTATCAGACAAGACGAAGAACAGCAGCAACACATTTTTAGACGGAACGTTTGAAGAAACTCGGCGACGGCGTCGTTTGGTCAGAAGTCGGCGCTATCGGCTGTGCACGGCTTTAACCCGCCGCCAGTGAACAGTAGAAGAAGAAGAAGAAGAAGAAGTCGTGAACCAGAAACAAAAGTGGGCGTGGCCTTCTCACCATCTATGAGAGAAACATGGAGAGAGGTCTGCAGGACTTCTCTGCGCCACTAAGGACGTTTTATAGACTTTTGTCGTTTCCATTCAGCTTCTCTGCTGCGACACTTTAAAATGTGTGAATGGAAACGAGACCATGGACTCCACTGGAACCGACTTCTGTGTGTTTGTCACTGGAGACGTATCCTGAATCTGACGGCATGTTAAGTCGACGCCGATGCGTAGCCGCTTGTCTTCTGGCGCACAGCTTGACGACAGTGTTTAGTCCCGCCCCTCACGTTGATTGGCTAATTCTTAAACCCCGGCACGCTCAGTCGGTCGATTGCTTTTTGACCGAGAAGCCTTTGTGAAGGGGACGGATTTAAAAACTACAGACCGCTACAGTGCTGCTGTGTTGATCATTCTACTGTGAATCAACTATCGGCACATTAGAATCAAACAACGCTGATTAGACCACAACTGATTATCAATGAAAGGTCAACGCATGCTGAGATATTGGTCTGACTGGTGGCATCATTTATCCTTTAAGTTATCAAGCAGAAAACGCTGAATGTTCTTCGGTTCCAGCTTCTCGAATGAAGACATTTGGATACAACCCACCTTTTGTCCTGTTTGCATCAGGTAAACATTGTAAATATTATATTAATTAACACAAATGAACCCGAGCAGCCACCAACCTGTGTCGATGGCCTCCTTCATGTAGACGGCACAGTACGGGTTCAGCACCTCTTCGAGGTAGGCCAGACCGGGATCCATCTCAAATTTGGAGAACCCGATCCGCAGGAAAGGAGACATGGCTGCAGGTTTTCAAATATCCACGGAAAAAAAACCCTCCAGGAAAGACGCCGTCTTCTCAAGTGAGGAGAGTTCTCAGATCCGGTGTCGCCCACCTTTCCTCCACTTCAGCACACGCCGACTGACAGAAGAGTCTGGTGAGGAGGAGGAGGAGGAGGAGGAGGAGGAGGGTTTGCTGTTTTACGCCCTCGACGATTTAAACAACCTGTGAGAGGAAGAGACAAAGAGAGAGAGAGATGTTTCATCACCCGTGACACCGTAACCACAAGCTCTGAGCGAGTTTCCCCTCAAAAACTTAGTCCGCTCAGCGTTCTGAACCAAATCAGCAACCAAACGTCTCCCCACACGGAGACAAGTCTCACCCCCAGTGTTCAACCCAGAACCCCCCCCCCCCCCCCCATACCTTCAGGACTTGTAAACAGCAGCTGTCACACGTGGTGGCAGAAACCTTTTTCGAGCACCTTCATGAAAATAAAAAGATAATCTCTGACAAATATAATCTCTTTGTGTGATCAGCCGTCAATATAACTACAGCAACCGCTCGCATTGCCTCTCCTGGCAAAGTCTTCCACTTGGTGACGGTCGATGTGATATTTGAGGCCAGTCGGAGGTGTGTGTGTGTGTGTGTGTGTGTGTGTGTGTGTGTGTGTGTGTGTGTGTGTGTGTGTGTGTGTGTGTGTGTGTGTGTGTGTGTGTGTCGGTGGTGGAGAGGGAGGCTGCGAGGTGACTATTAATAGAGCTGAAACACTAAACGCAGTTGAGGAATATGCGCCTGCATGCGCCTGAGTCGGCAATCCTTGCTGTCGTGATGGTCGGAGGCGAGTCACCTTCTTCCCCGTAAACCTCACTGACCCTCAGTCAGTAGACAGACAGACGAGAAGCACAGTCGGCGGATTCATCTTTGTTTTTGTTTCCAGAAAGTGGAAGTAAATCCAGTGGTGAACAAATGTACTTATTTGCGTCTCTACTCTTGCTGATTGGTCTGATTGGCTGTAACCTCTAAGAGACACCTATTTGGGCTTTTAAGCTCAAGTTCTGTCATAATTCCGTACTTCAGGTCCTGTAAATAGTGTAAACAGTGTAAATACTGATCCTACGAGGTTCATGCTACATGTTGGCAGGTATCCAGATGAAATGTGTCCCCGCCTTGTTCAATTGTTTGGGAAATTGAGACCGAAGTCCTAAAAGTTTCTCCAAAGTATCCAATTAAATAACGCAGACGACAAAGAAAACCAGCAAATATTCACACGTGACAAGAAGTTAAATGTTAATATATAAATAAAGTAGTTTCTGATTTTATATTACACAGAAATAACACAGCAACAGAAGGCGACTGGCTGAAGTGTCCAGCTGTTTGTTTGTTTTATGAGCGTTTGTCAGAGCTGCTTTCTCACTTTTTGTTCCTACTATTGAAGAATCTCTTTCATTTCTGATCAATCAGGCAGTTTTATTTTTCTTTCAGTCATTTTCTTCCGAGATACTGATCATGAAATCATGAAGAGTGAAACTGAGACACAGCTGCAGACGTGTTTTATCTGTTTTCGGTCCAGTTTTTCAGGGATGGTTTCAATTATAATACTTTGTTTTTGCTTATAAAATCGAACCTACACACACACACACACACACTCTCACACACACACACACACACACACACACGCCCCTCCCACCAGCACACATTCAAACATTTGAAATGTGCAGCGCTGCAGCCTCCTGTGCCGTTTGAACCTGTTGTTCAGCGCTGCGTTGGTGAACAGGAGGTAACAGGAGTTTGACTTCCGGAGCCTTTAGAGTTGTGACGACGTGACCACACTTCCTGTCTCCGTCGGTGGGGCTGCAGCAAACACTCCATCCAGAAGCAGCAACAGAGAACTACGTCCTGAAGGTGGGCAGAGGAGCCGAGCCTTTAAAAAGTTGATGCATTTTGACAAACTGAATAAAAGTCGGTAGTTAAATATGTAAAGTAAAACATGGACCTGATGGAAAAGACTCCTTATCGCTCCTGATTATTGTAATATATTTAATATCACTTGATTTACAGTCCCTCTATGTATTTAGGCTGTTTTTACAACATTACTGATGTAAACAAACTTTTATCAGCATCATAAAACATTATTAACTTTGATTTATTCGTATTGAAAGTTGCTTCCTGTATTAAAAGACCTGTCGTTTTAAATCGACTGGTGGTTTATGGTGACAGATTGTACTTTCAGGTTCGTCATCTATAGCCTGAGGCTGAGACGCGATTAGAAACACTGAACTTAGACCTCGAACCTTCATCTTACTTTAAGGTGACTAACGTGTAAAAGCACAACATCGATATATAATCTCATATAAATCAGAAGTCTCTCAGTAAAGCCTGAGCTGCTCTGTTGTGATGTTTCATTTATGAATATATAATATAAATGAAGTGAAGCTGCAGAATAATAAAAAAAGGGCGTACTAAATATTTTGTATGGATTATTTTTGTTCAACGGATTATCTGCTTCATGTTTCCTTCATCCTATATTTATTGATATATATATTATATATTTTCTAGTACAATGCCACACACCATGTGTGTCCTTCATGCACATTTATTTATGATCAAAAGGTGCGGTGCATGTTGTTTTATTTGTATTTTTCTCGTTTCTTTCTTTTCCTTTGCTTCTGACTCCTCCTCTTTCTTTGTCGCGGCTGCGGGATCAATAAAGGTCTAATCCTCAGAACGAAGTGGAACTATAAATACGCTGCTCTTCGAGCTCTGAGCACTGTTGCAGCAAACGTCCGCTGCATTGTCGAATGCACTCGTTTTAAAACTGGTTTGGACCGTTGAGCTTTCCGGCCACAGTGTGAAGTACAAAGCTCACATCATTGGATGTAACACAATATGAAAGCCACCAAATACTGCAGAGCTTTGGAGCTGATGTGGTGACGTGCTAATAGGATTACACCATCTATGCCCTCTTTCTTCCTCGTGAAGTAGCCTGACTTTAAGTGTAAGAGGATTTCGACGGGGCCAGCACAGAGGTTATTGTTAAAAACACGCTGCTGATCTTTCCGCTGTGAGTCGGCTGCTGGTGGAGTCCAACGGGCTTTTCCACACGTCAGGACGTCAACAAAGGCTTTTTAATTAATGAGAATGTTTCATTCCAGCGAGCTGGTCTTCATTTGATACTGAACAGGAGCCGTCTGCTGACTGTTGATCTCTTTCAGAGGGAATAAACAAGACTTTTATCACCTCCGGAGTTTTTTATGTGGGAGGTGGATTCGCTTTTTTAATGCAGAACCCACCCATGGGTGCTCAAAATGCCACCGCAATCCTCAAACACACGGGTGGAGGTACAAGGAAGGTCAAGTACACCGGGAGACCTTTCAACAAAGCTTTCATGAGTCAAAACGAGCCTCACACCTGACCCCCCTGTACCGTCAAAGCTGTGTGTGTGTGTGTGTGTGTGTGTGTGTGTGTGCACACCAAAGCTTTTTGAAGAAGAGAAGAGGAGGAGGAGGAGGAGGGGGGTGTTTGTTGTTGTTGACAGGAGGTCCATGTCTGTGACAGAAGCCTTTGACTGTAGCTGCCACTGTGACGGGAGCCCAGACGCCCCGAGTGTCCCTGAAGTGGTCTCTCGTTCAAAGATAGACCGTAACACACACACACACACACACACACACACACAGAGGACGTGGCCCTCGACAGCCTCTCGTTAATGAACTATCTTAAAATTAGTTCAAATTTAGGCCACGTTCGTACCGTGAAAAGAGGCCATTTAACGAGAGTACTGAGACTGAATCGGATTAAAGTATTTTCTCCTTCAGAAGACACAAATGTGTTCTGATCTCATTGTTTTCATGAAATGACTTAAAGATGCTGATGTGCTGTTTGATTTGCAGTGTGGGAATGTAACAAAGTACAGATATGACACTTTGTTTCTACATTTACAGTATTTGACAGCCGTTACAGGGTTACTTTGCAGAGTCTTACAATTTTACAGACACACACACACACACACACACACACACACACACACACACACATGTCTAATCTGGTTATAACATGTTGTGCATTCTGATTGATTTACATGATGCTGGATGCTACGTTTACTTGCAAAACTGTAATGTAACTAATTAGATTGACTCAAGTACTGTACTTTTGCACAGTTTTGGTGTACTTCATGGTATGACACCTGCACTTGTGCATCACTGTATTTAACTGTATTTTACTCCACTACATTTATTTGACAGCTGTAGTTACTTTGCAGAGTTTAGGAGTCACTCTGTTGCACAATGAGTACTTTTACTTTTTAATAAGTACATGTAGCTGATAATACCTCCATACTTCAGGTAATATTTTGATTGCAGGACCTTGTAATGGAGTATTTTTATTTACTTTTACTTAATTATTAGGAAGTGAATATGTTATCTCTCAGCGATACTGCAGAACATAACAATCAACTCAACAAAGAGACAATAGAACAAAACGATATAGAGCACTACAGTAGAAACCACTAAATGTCAAAGACACGTGCAGCGTTTATGTTGTTTTTATGTCCTTAATTCAGTATCAACTGTATCAAATGCATGCTTTATTAAACAATAGCTCAGTTCAAATGAGTTAAAGTCGCACTAACCTGTGAGAGAGCAGTGAAGGTTTAGTGTTGGCCGACAGAAGCTGCTCTCCATCCGGACACTCTGCAGACAGACCGGAGGACGCAGAGACGGCGCATTTAACCCTGATACCATGAGGCCTTCAAAGACGGGCGGAATATTGAGGACTATCTCAAACAAACGGTCAAAAGGGTGTTGAATGAATAAGGAGAAATAACAAAGGAAGGGGGATGTTTTACCAGAGCATCATGCGCTAGATGGGACATGTTTAAGGAGGTGCAGAGCTTTAAGTTCGTGTTTGCTGTTAGATGTAGACGTAGATATATTTAAGATAAAGATAAGATCTTTATTAGTCCTGCAGTGGGAATATTTACAGGATTACAGCAGCATACAGTACAGTGCAAACCAGAGACATAGTTAAAAAACAAGATCAAAACAAGTATTATTAAATAAGTAATAAAACAGTAAAGAATATTAAGAAAATCCACAATAACTAAAAATATTATAGGTACTCTGATGCATATTTCACATTTTCTAAACCTAATCCCTGCTTGTGCTACAGCTCAGTGTCATTTATTTTTCTAAAAGACTTCAGTTTCAATGTTTTTTGAACATATTGAATTCAGCATCTGCAATAACCGAGGAGACATTGAACGCATCACTGAGCACTGACGTCTAAAGTGAAACTGCTTCATGAAACAACATAAATCGGATTTATAGCACTCATTCAGTGAGCTTAGATGAGGGGAAATCAGAGCTAAAGTGTTTTTAAGTGCACATCTTAGTTCAACGTGCACATAAGCAACAACAAGTAGGTTCGCACTATTTTAAATAGTAAGAACAAGAAGACGTTAGTCTGTATGTGAAGTAGTTTCATTCTACAAATAAAACAACTGCCAGTGATAACGTTGATTCTTTTCTGCTGGATGCTGAGTCATATGGTAGTTTTGGGGTCTGTGAACGTGACATTTGAAGATGAACTTCAGTGGAAAGTAGTTCCTTGCTGAATCATACATGACATCTCGTCTTTTTCTTCTAAAACTCCATTTTGAGGGGAAATACACCTTTTTTCTCTCCAGAAAACATATTTTTGTCTCATCAATTAAAGTATATATTCAACTGAAATGACACATTTTAAGCTTCAACAAGGTATTTTTTATTAATGCACTGTTAGATTGCATTGCATAATGTTATGCATGTCTAACCCTTGTAGTCTCTTATATTATTAAATTATTATACCTACAAAACATGTGGAAAACCATGTTGAAAAATGTGTTTTAGTCTTGTATTTGGTCTTCAAAGCTTGTTTTTAATCAAGAGAAACAATAAAATTAGTTTTTGCATATTTGAACAACAAAACAAGACAGATGTTTGCACTAGTAGCAAAACAATTACACCTAATTTCAAAAAAATACTTGAAACAAGTGGATTTAAATCAGAAAAACTAATGAAAAACTGGTGAAATAATCTCAGCTGCTCCAGCAGTTTTCTCTAATATAAAAAAGAAAAATATTTTAGAGTTGAATGTCTTAGAAACATGAATTCTTTACAGTTTTAAAGTAATGTTCAATACATAATAGATGTAATATTTAGTGCTTCCTTCCACCAGGAGGTGCCAGTGTTCATGTTATGACTTTTAGGAAAGCCGTGCCAGCAATGCCGGGAGGAAAATCTAATAATAGTTAAAATGTTCCAGATTGAAACATTGCTCAGAATTAAAGTAACATTTATTAAACTTATGTTTACAATATGACTTGTCACCAATCTGCGACGGTTATGTTGGGCCTCATTAGAGGCCCGTTCATCCGTACATCCCTCCATCTATCTGTTTATTCATCCATCCGTCCTGTTCGGAGGCAGAGAGAGCCGTCGGCCTCCTCAGCCAATCAGAAACCAGGAGATTAGCTGCTCTTAAGTGCAGATAACGCAGCAGCAGATGCTCGGCTGCCAATCACGTTCGCCCGTATACTCTTTTAAATTTGTGCCCGGACGTCACATCCATCATGTCATTCACTCAGTAATGGAGCTTGATTTATATCTTTTATTTGAAATGTTACAGCAGTAAGAGGAAGTGTGTCTGTGTGTGTGTGTGTGTGTGTGTGTGTGTGTGTGTGTGTGTGTGTGTGTGTGTGTGTGTGTGTGTGTGTGTGTGTGTGTGTGTGTGTGTGTACGGTGTTGGTGAGATCACACTTCCTGTGACGTGTTGAGCACGTTGAAGGGTTTTTAAAGTGAGCGTAATTGTTTCACTTCTGCACATAAAAGACAGAAAGAATCCGTCATGAGTCATGATGACAGTTACAGTTTAAACCCAAGAAGAAGAATTATGATGCTCTCAATATAAACAGTCAGCAAAACAGCAGACGGCCATGTTGGTCCTGTTCGTGTATGTTCGATTGTTTTTTCTTTTACTGTCCTTTACTATCTTTAACTGTCATTTACTGCCTTGTACCATCTTTACGTCACTGAGGTGTCTTACTGTCCTGTACTGTCATTTTCTGTCTTTTACTTTACTGAGCTGTCTTCTGTTGTCCTCCACTGTCCCTGTCCCTGCCTTCTATTGTATTTATACTGCCCTGTACTGTCTTTTACTTCAAAGAACAGTCTTTTACTGTCTTTTACTGTCTTTTACTGTACTGAACTGTCATGTAATGTCCTCCACTGTCTTATACTTCACTATGATGTCCTGTACTGTCCTATCCTGTCTTCTACTGGACTTTACTGAATGAACTGTCCTCTTTATACTTTATGTAACGTCCTCCACTGTCCTCTTATGTCTTATACTTCACTATGATGTCCTGTACCGTCCTATCCTGTCTTCTACTGGACTTTACTAACCTGTACTGTCCTGTTTTTTGTATTTCACTGTCCTCTGCTGTCTTTTTCTGTCCTCTATTGTCCTCTAATGAACTGACATACTAGTATTTATTGTCCTCCACTGCTCTCTGGTGTCTTGTCCTCTACTATTGCAGCGTCCCCCTGGTCTGTCCTCTCCTGTCCTGTTCTGTACTCCACCAGTGGACACAGCAGTGCTTCATGGGAGTTCTGTTTCTCTGTGCGGAACAGAACAGAAGTTCCTTTAAGAGCCAAATATTGTTCTTGGCTCGGCGCCCGTCGTGTACGAGATGTTTTGAAACTGCTTTGAATTTCAACCTCAACTGTGAGCTGAAAGAAAACTTCTTTTGGGATTTAAATTATTTTGAATAGATATCGTCAATACTTTCTTTTTGCTGGTGGTTTCAGCCATACGCCGGGTCATTGGAGTAACGCTGTGAATAACGTTGGCAGCGAATGTGTTGCAGCTGCACAATATGAAGAAGTGCTGGAGGAGAATCTATGCGCTGGCAGCGTTTCATTTCCCTGGAACTGTGTGCAGCTACTGCAGAATAGTCAATGCAGGAAAGGAACGACTTCCCAGAAACCCTATTAGTAATGTTCTGTGCCACACTTTCCATGAAGCCGGCTGGTTTTCTCCTCCTCCTATCTTGTTATTTATTAATAGTGATGCTTTTCCAAAAATATCTGCAGGTGTTTTCTTTAGTTTGCAGAGATCGGCGGCTCCCTTTTTCTCCTCTCTTCTGCAATGTGAAGCAATCCATCAGGTTTCCTGCCAACGGCAACCTGCTGCATGCAGCGCATGAGGCAGAACGCCGGGTCAACCTTTAAACCTTTATTCTGTGAACGCCAACCAGCCTGCAAAACGGATGTAATGTTGGAAAACATCCAAAACCTCAGAACCCGAATATTTTTAGTGTTGCATCTTCCACTGAGTGCATTGACAATTCGATGAATAATTCACTCCCACACACCCCGTTACCAAGGCTCACTCCTGATTCAATTCAACTGCAAACATCATATTGCACATTTATTTAAACTTTGATGATGTTTTAACAGATTGGTTCCGTGTTTTTCTGGTCTGTGCAGCAGACTTTCTTAAAGCAGGACCTGGTAAGGGGTCATTCAGGCCCAGTCTACAGGTAGCCGGGCCAACCGTAACTCAACCACCAGAGAAGAAGAGTCTGAGCGTGCTCACTGAGCTTATTTTCCTTTTGGCGGTGTTAACTAGTAAAGCATTAGCTAATTATGTCTTTATTTGTACAAATGTTGCATCTGGTGCTATGGTTGGAAACAAAAGTCGACTCATACGAGGTGGAGCTGCTGCTCAGAGTCACTTCACAATACAAGGCGATGAAAGC
Source organism: Lycodopsis pacificus (assembly GCA_028022725.1). Lineage (NCBI taxonomy): Eukaryota > Metazoa > Chordata > Actinopteri > Perciformes > Zoarcidae > Lycodopsis > Lycodopsis pacificus. Next base: position 17,368,885 of record CM051709.1, read on the forward strand.
CAAAGAAAAGGTTTATTAATCGCTCGTTATACGAAATATTCAGACGATCTCGTGACTTTCCAGGAACAGAATCCTGCCAAAGAAGACTCTGGGAAGGCGGGGAAAGAGTTTCCTCCGCGTGTCTTTGTTTAGTTGAACATATATCTGCGCCTTCGTCTGAATAATACGATCGGATATTTCAACGCAAACAGTCAAACTCTGTCTTTGCAGGCGGAGGTGCTCGGGCTGCAGGTCTGAGGCTTGATGTCACTTCCTCTGTGACGTCGGTGGTGTTTCAAACCTACTGAGCGATACGTTTGTGAGCAGAACCGCAGGAGGCCCGCTGGTGGGTTTCCCCGTGCGTTGCACCAAATGAATCCTCCCGCTGAACACGAGCAGCAAGAACATCAGTCCTGTGGAGAATATCAATTCAGACCAGATCTCATTCTCGCACATTTAGACCGACGACGAGAGTCTGCATCTATTATTAAATCCCATATTTTAATATCTGCGACGCCGGTTAGTTCATTTATTTATTTTAAAATCTGTTTTTGAGTTATGAGACGGATTAGTGAGAGACAAAGAAGAGTGCCGCGCATGTAATTGTAAAACGTTATTCTTTTGCACAGAGCATCGATACAGGACTGAGGGACGGAGGCTCCGCTCTTTGTTTTTTTTTGCACACGTTGCCATGGAAACCAGCCCAGCAGCCAACCAGCTGCTGCCCCCCCCCCCCCCACACACACACACACACACTCCTCCATCTTTTTACACACATGACCCCCCCCCCGTCTTCTCTGCACATTCATATTGCATACCAGCACATGGATTACTATAAACCCAGCACTCAGTGTTTTTACAGCTAAACACACACACACACACACACACACACACCTACCTTCTAGCTGATAACCACACACACACACACACACACACCTTTGCATGCACAGAGGTGATGCATTACTAAACTGTGACACGGCTGTGCCGCAGTTGACGGTAGGGAGCGGAGACACAACAGGAAATGAGTCGGCTTATTTGAGAGCAGAGAGATAACCGCAACATTTCAATACGACAAAGTGTAGAAAATGTAATTCACCCGCCAGGCGCAGGGTGAGTTTTAAATTTGAATCTTGTCAGGTGACAAAAGAAAACAGGCCAGTTGATGAGCAGAGAAACACACACGTGTGCACACAAATAGAGCGTGATGATTGTCTTCTGTTAAACATCTGGACGGTCTTCACCGAGTGGGAACCGGAGAAATAAGAAAGAATGAAGTGTTTGAGATGCATAAATAACTCTTATTGAAGTACTCAGGTCCTCTACTCCAGTAAATCACAAACTACACAAGTATTATCACAAAGTAACAAAAGTAAAAGTACTCATCACGCACAATACGTCATAAATACAGTATATTTAATATGATCTGGATTGAAAATAATGTCAGTAGATTTTTATGTGAACAACTAAAGTAAATGTAGCTTTTCTGCTTTCATTTGATATATTATTCATATTTGAAGGTAAGAAAGTATTTAAATCTTCACATTCATAGATATAGTATTCTGTAAGGTGTACATATTGTAGTACCTCTGATTATATGTGTACTCTTCATGCTTTAGAGTCCAATAGTAGAGGCTCATAATATAAAGTTCTGTCAGTCGAAACAATTAGGCGATTGCAGATTCATCAGCTCTTTCATTAGAGAACAATGGCCGACATCTTGTAGTTTTGTCTAATTGTGGTTTGAATATTTCCGGGGTTTTGGACTGTTGGTCAGATCAAACCAGCAATGTGAGTAGATGTGAGTTTCCACTTGTTTTGATGCACAGTTTAAATTCGTGCTGAGTCAAACAAAAGACTTCCAGTTTAGTTCAGACTGAAAGTTGAACTTCGATGACGCTGACGCTCCGATATCTAATATTGAATGAAAGCTTCGGATCGGCCAGAAGCGTCTGGCGGTAGTTTGTTGTTCGTGCCAGCGTGTCGTCTGTGACTCCAGAGAGGGTTTTACATTTCCCTGACGCAGTGAGGAAGAGGAGTCTCATCGACCCTCCAGAGACGAACCCCCCCCCGACCATCAACACGGGCCGGGTCTCACATTACTGACAGCCCTGCCCCTAAGGCCTGAGCACACACACACACACACACACACACACACACACACACACACACACACACACACACACACACACGAGATTATTGTTGGGGATAATCCACTCACTGACCGGGACGATCGGGTCAAACTCCATCGGTGAACGTTAACTAGAAGTATTTATTCTGCACAGCTTGAAGTACTGCACTTTGCTCAAGTATGGAGGGGAATATACTGCACAAATACTTTTTACTCCACTACAATTCATGTGCCTGCTGTAGTTTTTTTGCTTACTTTGCAGATCTATATTTTCACAGTCTGATAAACTCATAAAATATATCTGTTGTTGACTCTAAAGAAACAGCTTTTAGCTTCATGACTCAATGGGTTTAAAGCATTATCGAAATAGTGTTTTAGAGGTTTTTTTCAACCTGCAGTGATCCTTTAATTGGACTCATCGATCAGTCGAATTAAATTGACAGATCTGTAAAACTGAGTTTCTCCACAAAGAATCCAACAAAAGCATCGCTGTGAATCGTGTGTTTAACCAGAGATGTGCTCAGAAGTTTCTTTAAAATAAGTTATTCAGCATGAAAAAGCGTTAAAATGACTTATCGACCGAAGAAATCTGAGTGGACGAACAACAAAACGACCGATTGTTCGACTGAGAGACGGCAGACCGATCGTCAACTCATCGTAAAGCATTAAAGTCCTCAAACCCGTTTAAAGGAGACGAGTTAAAAACCTTAAATTCCAAATTTTGTGTTTTTTCTTGTGATGTACCTGCGAATATGACGGGATCGTCGTGATGTAATCAGCTCATTGTCTCTGATTGTAATTCTAAATGTTCTTATTAATGCATTCACACATAC
>CM051709.1:17376824-17384324 GCA_028022725.1 Lycodopsis pacificus
GATGCCAGATTGCGATCTGTTGATGCAGGGGATACATGGATACATGCGCCTCCCTGTGCAATCATTAGAAATACAGACGGATTATTCCCAGAGGGTCGGGAGTGTGGAGAAGTTTGGACTGCAGGGGTGAAAATCAGTCAAAGTCTCAAAACGCTGCTGCCGCTGATGCACTTTGGCAGCGTTGCTTTGGACCCTTCTTAGAAATAAAAGTCTTTGTTTTTATCTTCCTGTGGACACAGGCCAAATGTGCAGGATCACATGGGGAAGATTTCCATTGCAGCTACTGAATTATGCAGCGTGCTCTTAGTGTGCTGTTCCTCAGTGGGAAGAGACGAGGGGCTTCGTATCTCAGCTCTGAACTCTGACACGCGTGTTGCAAACGTGTCGATGCTGCTTTTAATTACATGTTGTGTGTCGAGAGACGGTGGAGACAGAGTCCAACACGTAACTGTATATGGACATCACACGCCATTCACCTTTACTGACTTACACCAGGACGTTTAAACACACGAGCACAAAACAACAGCAAACATCTGTTACATCGGTTAACGTATCACGAGTCAATATCGTGATTATTTTACATATTCAGCTTCCGAATGTTTGATGGCTTTAAGTTTTGAAAATCACTGCACCTGTCCATCAAAGGGACATATTCTAGATATGTAGGCCATCATTTTCCACATGCAGTTAAAAGCTTAAAGCTTATATCCATGTATGTATGTATATACTGTTCCCAAAGGTGAACACTTACACTAGGACTGTGTATTATCATCATACAGGGGTTATGAAGCAGTTATATTGAAGAGTATGTGACAAGATTACACAAGTAATGGAGCACGATGACCCCCCTACAGCACAGCTCCTCTTCCTCTGACAGTACTTTCTGCAATAAATAATACTCTCATACAACTTTCACACCTCAAGTAAGCGTGAAACCTTTTTTTTTCTGTGAAAAATTTGTGCTTATTATTTTGTTCTTTCTCAGGTTTTTTAATGCGCAAATAAAAAAATGCACATGACAGAAGACGGGGGTCTTCTGTTGTTGCTCATCTTTTTATTTATTATATATGAATTATTGGATTATCAAAGCCGCCCCGGGCATGTGTCAACTTAAAGCCCACCGCCACTAAACAAGCACATTACGAATTATTGATATTTTATGGATGCATTCGAGTTATATTCTCCCTTATTTGCACAGTTGTTCTATTTTTGTACTCGCTGCCAGAAGCAGTTCTGTTTCCATGACTATTGTTTCTGTGACGCCGACTCTCCAGGTTTCATTTGAAGTATGGAAACATGTTCGAAAACATTCTTGAGAGAAATTAAGCGACACTTCTTGACCCGGCCGGTCCTTTACAAAGGAAAGGTACAACACGAGTCATCGCCATGGAGACGCGTGTCCCGAACATCTGTACATGAGCGACTTCTCCTCAGCCAGAGCAACTTGTGTCTGCTCAGCCGTCTCACCCACAGCTGACTGACACAAGTTCACACAGCGACTTGTGCTGAAAGGCATCGAGTCGACATTGTGCAAAAACACCTCGCAAAAAAAGAACAACTTGTGAGAGGCTGCGAGCCCCGAAACACTGATGAAATCTCTCTCTCTCTCTCTGTCGAGCCTTTAAACACAGTGTGTGTGTGTGTGTGTGTGTGTGTGTGTGTGTGTGTGTGTGTGTGTGTGTGTGTGTGTTACTGTGACCTAGATTTCAAGCCTGCAGTGCAATGCAAGTGATTGGTTGGTTTGTGAGTGTGTGTGAAAGAGCCAGAGAGCTCAGTCTATGGTTAACCATACACCTCGCCTTCCCCCACATCCACTCATACCTGCACACACACACCTACACCTACACACACACCTACACACACACACACACACACACGCTGAAATTACCTTCATCCAGCTGTGTCCTGTCTCACAAATGTCGTGTTTTTAGTGTAAATTGTTGTCGATTGATACCAATTTCATTGTGTTTTCACGTTTCACGCCCTGTTATTTGTTTTCCTTTGTCGTCATTGATCCGATCTTTCACTTCCTGAGTGGACTGATGAGGTGATGTCATGATGATTGTGTATTTTAGTTTTGCTGATTGATAAGATAATGTTTTCATTCGATCATGTCACTGTGATTGCTCAGTTTGATAGATTGTTACATGGTTGTTCATGGTTCAGTGGATTTAATGTTGCGTTTGAGCAGATAAGAGGTGAACATGACTGATATTTTAATGTTAGACATTTGTTAGGCATGTTAGGCAGAATGAAACATGCCGAGGCATGTTTCATTCTGCTTGTTGTGTGCAGTCCTCAGCAATAAAGCAGATGAATCTTTATTAGATTGTATCGAGGCGTATTGTTCCGTCGGCCTCTTGATTATTGCGTAAAGCACAGAACACGAGGAAGAGTGAGTTGGAATCAGGTGTCTGGCATCGGACCAACATGTTCCACCATGCGTGTATCTTTTTCTCAATTTTTTTAAATATAAACACGTGGAGCCCGACAGTTCACTCCTCACGAAACAGCAGCCAAGGAAACAATCGCAGCTCAGGGTTCACCCACTCGCCCACTCAGGAGTCCTCTCAGCCTTCTCCGAGGGAGGGAGGGAGGGAGGGAGGGAGGGAGGAGAGAGAGAGAGAGAGAGAGAGAGAGAGAGAGAGAGAGAGAGAGAGAGAGAGAGAGAGAGAGAGAGAGAGAGAGAGAGAGAGAGAGAGAGAGAGAGAGAGAGAGAGAGAGAGAGAGAGAGAGAGAGAGAGAGAGATGCTTATTTGCTGCCGTGCATCATGTAGAACGCTATGGTGGATATTCATCCACACAGCTGGCGTGAATGAAAATGACATAACTGACGGTTGCATTATAACGGGTTGTGTGAGGCGTGTGGTTCCCCTGATTGAACTCCTTCACAGCGTGAATATGTAACTCAACAAGTTAGGAAAGCAATGTTTAGGTCAAGCTCCATGTTTCCTTGCAGATAAAAGGAACTACACCAGTCTGTTCCACAGTGAAGCATAACATTTATTAATGAAACGCTGGTATCAGATCCATACTCTGTCAGGATTGAAAAAGTCTGATTGTTACATCCCTCAAACATTACGCCAGCATGTTAAATGACTGTCCGGTGAATAACATGAAAGGTCTGAAGGGGCTTTAAAGACCGTTAAGGAGGAAAGCTCCGCAACAAGCGAAGTAAGCAAAGTCTTTGAGCTGCAAACGCCCGTAAAAACAAGAGAAAGTGTAATCCTGGCCTCAAGGCTCGTTCTCTTGCTCTGGAGCTTCTGGGCATCACACAGACTCCAACACTCCACGTCGAGTTTACGGTGATTTGTCAGCTGCTGTATCGATCGGATTATTGACTTTCAGAGCTCTCCATTTGACAGAGAAGTCAAACGCACGACATTTTGCACGAGTGCACGTTGGCAGTCGGGCTGTCCTCGACCAAAGAGGTTTGCAGTCGACTAACACTCGTGTGATACTGCCGATTAATCAGATTTAACGTTTTGAAGACGTGACGTAGTATAAAGTGTGAGAGAGGTCACACAAACACCGGACCTGGAACCAGGAGATAAGACCCAAAGCGTTGCTTTATTTTTATTTATTGATGTTGGGTTTTCTTCCGTCAACGTAGTTTTGTTGCCTAAACATAACGTGGCATAAAGTGACACGTGAATACGCCTACAATGCGTAATAAAGACATATGTCCGACATGTCGTGCTATTTATACCTCTTCCCATGAGATTGCCTCGGTTTACTGGAGATGTGCTTATTAGTTTCTTCAAAATAAGTCGTTCAGCATGAACAATAATATTTGACTGAAGAAATATTAGACGACTAAATCTAAAACGACCCATGAGTGGACTAATTGACTGAGCCTCAGTTCGCAGCTTTACATTCAGAATAAATAGAATAGTTAAATAAATGAATTTTCAATAAATATGTTGACAGCAAAAAGACAAAAACTTTGTAAAACACTGTTCTTTACAAGCACATTCAGTCAAAACAATGTTCCTTTAAAGTATTAAAAACATCAGACATGAGTCATGAGTCTAATAGAATAATGTAATAATAAACTCGGATGTCATTTTTGACAAAAGGACAACATGAATCTACAAACTGACGTCTCAACACTTTCTGTATCGTTCTCCTTTCCAACCACCAGACCTCCCTCGCTCTCCCTCCCCCTCACTCGTCCTCCTCCTCCCCCTCACTCCTCCTCCTCCTCCTCCTCCTCCTCTCCGCCTCCCACCCTTCCTCTTTCTCTCCTCTCAGACTCACCCACAGCAGAGCCCTTGAAGCTCCTGGCTGAGTCGATACGGGATACTTTGAAAGCATCGAATAGCTGCATTTAAAGAGACTTTTTTCACGGTGGAATCAATTGTACTGATTTCCTACATTACCCAGAGTCCCTCTGCTAGCCCACAGACAGACAGAGTTTGTTCCACTCTGCTGTGGGTTCGGTCCGTAGGAGGAAGCAGAAGTATTTTTCCAGTTGACTGTGTCATACATACCACAACATGCCCTCCGACTGCTTTGCATTCTTGGTCTCTGCTGAACGGCCTTGACGTTCGGCTTCATGATTTAGTGGTTTCTCTGTTTTAGATTCTATAGAATTTCACAATAAATCTCCATGAGGAATCAGTAACTCTGATAAATGTGCAGGAACACAACGCTGTCCGTTTTACCTCTTATACACTTCATATCATTACTCTTGCTTTCTTTCTAATGTTGTATTTTCTCTTTCCATTTCAGTTTAATTCATTTGCTAAATTTATCGTACTTTTATTTTGCACTGGTGTCAATATTGCTTCTTATACACTTTATATTTATTACTATATTGTTTATGTGTGTTTACATTTTGACTGTTGTTTTTCTTCTTCTTCTTCAATCTCTTCAGGATTAATGAAGTTCCTCGGTCTTCATTGTTGCCAAATATTACCTTTGACCAGAGCCGGAGGTTATGAACTCCCCTCGTATATACGACCATGTGTTCATCAAGGAACTGAACTTCCATACTGAGGTCATGTGACCGCTGAGCAAACTTCATCCGCTGATAAAGACCACGAGATGTGGCTGAAGCGTGCAGCGTTTGTGGAGAAGCTTTTGTAATTCTGTTCGCGTTTCACCGTGAAGAGAATAGAGAAAGTCTCACTTGCATTACCTCCAACTTACCATTATGAAGTAATGAATACAATATAATAAAACCAGCATTTAGATTGGTTCCCTATAAGCCTCGCTTTTACTCTGTCTACGATCTATTTACGCTTCAATGGTAGTGCGTCACCTTTTAACCCAAACAGGAAGAGGATAGCGCTTTTGTTTTTCCCGGTAGCTATCGGTAGCTATCGGTAGCTATCGGTAGCTATCCCCAGTTGCCGAAGTTGTTTCCGTTACTATCCCCGGAAGAGTAGCCGGTGGAAAATCCCAGTGTGTTTGGTATTTGTTGGGCTCTGAGGAAAATGGATGTTCTTTGTGCAACATATCCTCATGCAACGGTTCATATGTTGTCTTGCGAAAAGTTATTGCTCATTTGTTCGTGTGTTTTTCTACGGAAGTCCAGCGACGCGTGACAGTTTCAGCTCGTTACATGCATGCAGTCTTTTCAAGATAAAATTACGTCTTCACGGGAAATAACTTGGTCAGGTTTAGGCAACAAAACTACTTCGTTATGTTTTTTGAAAAGATCGCGGTTTGGGTTAAAATAGCTAAGTGGCGTTACTTAAGTACGCAAGTCACGTGACAAAAAAAAATCAACGTAGTCTCGTACTTCTTGCCCAGCTTGACTTTTTTTCAGTTTTTACGCTTCCTGGTTAATGATTATGTGGATTACATATGATTTGCTTTCATGGAATATCCACGATTTACAGTGCATTTGTTTTTCTAGCAATGGTAATACCATTTGGAAACACTAGAGGGGGAAAAGTTTCCACTTTAGATGTGTTACAAGCTGCTGTTTCCAAGATGCAGAGTGAACTATTACGCTCATTACTGTATTAATATGTTCATATGATGCCAAAGACTAAACACTGTGTTTCTGGAAGCCAAACATTCGCATCATTTTGGACTTTCTTGTTTATCTGCCGACAAACGCTGAAAGTTAAAAGACGTCGGCTGCACGGTGCGCTGTGTCAAAGTGTGCTGCACAGAATCGCTGATGTCAAGTTGTCCGAAATGGCAAATATCAGCCGAGCGGCATGTCAGCGACGGACCGTTCCTTCTGACGAAGACAAAGACGAGCTTTTGATCGATCAGTCAGACGACATGACACCTGATCTCCAGTCAGTGTTGTCTGAACCCTCGCAGCAAAGCTGAATATGAAACATAAAGGCTTCTCTTTTAATACCACAAACGTCTGTTTACTCCTCTGCTGTCAGGACTTATTCTGAATCCACAAACAACACGGCAGAAATCATGCAAAGCGGACGTTTGATGATGAGGTTGCCAAGCAACAGTATAAGGTAGCAGCTTTTTCAGAGTGACTCAATACAAAGTGTTAGTGTGTGTGTGTGTGTGTGTGTGTGTGTGTGTGTGTGTGTGTGTGTGTGTGTGTGTGTGTGTGTGTGTGTGTGTGTGTGTGAGAGAGAGAGAAAGCTATTAAATGAATTCAGCTGCACCAGTACAGGGAGCTGGTGGGGCACGACACATCTCACCGCCGAATACACTCTGAATGTGAATCGCCGTCTTTATGAATTTCCGTCGGCTAATGTCACACAGCGAATTAAATGAATCAACAAAGAGGGCCACGTGCCGCACGCATGACTTAACGCGGCATTACCGCCAATTATGTAGCGACACGAAACAGCCGTGGCGGCGGCGCTGAAGAGGTGATTTCTTCTATTTTGCCACCAGAAGCCGTTCCGCAAACACACAACGGCGTCCTAATGGCGCCGGCGTCTCGTCGGTAGAGTTTTCACGTTGCCGCTGACGGGTTTTCTTTTTCCATTTCACTTTGTTTGATGAACCGGATCCTGTCACATCCGCCGCCATCGTTTCATTTTCTTTAAGCACATTTTGCTGCGAGAGCGCTCCTAAAAAGATGAGCATGTTGTTGTGTGAGGGAGATGTTAGAAATACTCAAACCTGTTGTTTTATGTCAGGGGAACGAAGAAAAATACATGCATACAAAGTGATCATTATTTAGCTTTTTTCATTTGAAATAGAGTTTTACGTCCATCCAACCTCAAAGCAGGATGGATTTACTTAATCTGATGCTTGGAGATCAAACCCCTCAGTGTCTTTATCAAAAGCAGGCATCAGATTTCTAGTAAGATTCATCATCTGTTTTATTCAGGAGGAAAAGTTCGGCTTACTAATTTTAATCAAATATTTTGGCAGTTTTAGACTATTTTGTTTCGGCAAAAGTCCGCTTTTGAGACGAAATCCAACATTTGAGACCTTTGTATTCTTTGTTAAATGGAAAAACGTTTTTACATTTCTTAGAATAAAGATAAGGAAGAAAAAGATTCAGGTTTTGTATCAGCTTAATTAAATAACAAATAGTTGCATAAAACAATAACA